>JAQFYC010001441.1:0-34376 GCA_034694165.1 Tomocerus mixtus | reverse complement strand
AAAATTCAACTGGTTGTAAAATGGCCATTTATCATAGCAGAGGGTTGAAGTGACACTTTTCTGATTCCCCGTTAACTTCTTAATCAAACTGGTAAATTAAATATTTATTTAAAATTTGTCGTATTAATGTTTTGACCCATAAACTGAAATTACCGTTTTTGCCTAGGCATTACCGGTAATGCCTTATTACCGATTTTACCGGTAACATATGTACCTCTATAACGCTATTACGTTACGAAGCAGTTTGTCATATAAAAATAAGTAGAACAAGTTCACTTTTTCAGACAGACGTTCCTTATTTCTACTCTTACATAAAACATTTTGGTGCTTCTGTATATGCCTACGTGGAAAAGTATCCCATCACAATCTCTTACACTCTTACAGAGTGTATCTTCTTGAGGGAAGTGCATCTAATCATAATGATACAGTATAAAAAGTACATCTGCAATAACTAACTCTTATAATATGCCAGGATCCACTCTATTTTCAATTTCTACTTGATAAAATTATATTTCCCATCTTAAAAATTTATATTACAGGATTACTTCACATTAAGAACTAAGTAGTCTCCTAAATACTTCCTTTTTTAGTGCACCAGCTTTTTACAAGAGTATTTAGAGCAAAATGGAGTACAGGAAAGTAAAATATTCATTTTAAGTTAAGTGAAGGATTCAATATCGATTTGACATGACATGATTTGATATGATATGAAATAATGTAATGTTTAATATTGGATAAATATGAATAGACGGCTACACACACTCGTTCACTAAAGATAAGTTCTTTAGCTCAATTTAGAGTCTGAAAGAGGCAAAGACCCAATAAAACCAAGTTATTAGTTTAGTTTATAGTTCAGAGTGCATTTCAGTGTAAAAGTGATAGACTTTTATAGAGCATTAAATTCTTACTTGCGTTACATTGCACCCGCACCAGCCCTTCTTTATGTCAGATAAGTAAATTGAATTTATGTACATCGGGGGGATCCTTTAATATTTACCAATTTTTATGAACAAGGCACACTATTCATTTTGGAATAGTTTACGAATTTTGAAATTTTAACAAATAAATTTGTAGCTAATGATTTTTGCAATTTTACACAATCTTGAAATGCAAATTAAATGTTATATAATAGAATACCATTATAATATAAGTAATATAAATCAATTTTTAATTTAACAACGATACTACAGGTTCTTCGTACATCAAGTGTGCTATCAAAATTCAAAATACCAAAAACTGTACACTAGATTTCAATTTTTCTTTCAGCCAATGGCTTACGTAGCTATAACTCCTCATGACAAATTATATTTGCTTACTTTCTTCATTCAATCTTGCTATTTACTCTTGGCATCAATAAATAAAAGTCAAGAGCCCTTTTACGCGAAGCCGAGAGCTATGGCACACAATACTAGTACAATGAGCAACCCATGTAAACCTGTACTTTGCAAAATTCAAATGCTAAACCTATATGAAACGAGATAGCAAAATATAATTCCATAGAAAGATAGTCTTACTATAACTATACGTACTTACACACCCACTACTGTATATAAGTACTTACTGAAATAACGTTGATAAAATGTTAGTAGCACAAAATGTACATGCATATAATACATAAACTACTTGTTAAGGTAATTTTTAATCTTGATCCTACATACTTCATACACAAATTAAATATATGCATATATATAAAGCAGTACATCATACAGAGAGCGACATAATTCATTTTGGTGACAATATTATATAAACACGGGTTTATACATAGTTTCTTATAGTATTGGTAAATTCATGTTGAGTTATATAGACACTTTCGCATCGCAAAGGAAATATAATTAGCAACAGGACACTGCAGTGCGTAACGTACAGCTAAATAGTACATGTACGTACTACATAGAGTTTCAATGTATCAAGAATTCATAGTACATAGAATACTATGTTCAACTTTCGCAGTTTCGTTGACTGTACAGCGTACATTTCATATCTACTATATAGTTAGGTACCTATAGTAAATATATATTGTAGTTGCAGTTTCCCTATCTATTTTGGCAACGCCTTCACAAAACATAATGTCATTCTGCCATCCGGTTTATGTACACTCACTGAATACTGAACATTTACAAAATACTTACCTAGTCACTCTGTCACCGACTCTGACTAACAAAATGTATGTGTTGTCATGAATTGCAAATTACGAACCAATATAGTTTGATCTCATCCATTGTAAGCTATTTATCTATGTAATAACAAGTCATCTTCAGTATACTAGATCTGCATAGGTATAC
The DNA here is from genome assembly GCA_034694165.1 of Tomocerus mixtus. Taxonomy (NCBI): domain Eukaryota; kingdom Metazoa; phylum Arthropoda; class Collembola; order Entomobryomorpha; family Tomoceridae; genus Tomocerus; species Tomocerus mixtus. Next base: position 32,094 of record JAQFYC010001441.1, on the reverse strand, counting down.
TCAAAACGTAATAATTTTTAAACGCAATAATTAATTTCAAGCGATACTAAGTATGTAAGTACATTAATAAAACATATTAATTTGCATGCTTATTGTTATTGTTATGACAGGATATTATGTAGTAGCAGCAACTGCAATTGCAAAACACAAAAATCCATTTTTTGCAATATTTATGCAATGAAATGCAAATAGTAACATTTTGCTTCATGAAAGCATAACGTATCTGTAGAGTGTATCAAAAATATTTTTCTTTAGTAAAACAACAGTACAATATTAGTAGGCACATGTCTAAGTAATAAATACAGTGGTAAAACTCTAATCATAAGTTGTAGTTTTATAGCATGCAGAAATGTATCTAGATTTTGTAGGTATGCCTTTCACATTCTCATGACAAAATAAAAATATAAGGCTACTTAAGCTCTGTGATTTATTACATTCCAAACTCAACACAGTGTAACTTATTATGTAAAGCTCTTTCTTATCGTCGACTTTCACCCACCTATTTACAAGGTATGTAGTATTTACATTGCGAGTACAAGTGCGTGTATTATAATTTAGCTTCTGGTTTCTCTGTAGCTTGTATGGTAATGGTATGGTACTCAAAATACAGGTACGTACGTAGCTATAAAATACAGTACACTAGAATCTAAAGCTAGCTAGATTTATTATTTATTATACATGAATGTATTATGCTAAAAAACCTTAAGGAAAACTAAAACAAAAATCTGAACTTGTACGTTACTTACGTTAGCTAAAAAGTTGGGCTCGTACACTCTTAACTTTACTACATTGCTTTGCTTACTTTTCTAGACTTTCTACATAACATACGTATAACTTACTCAAAAATGTCAACATACTATTTATATATCAAATTTTAAGTGTAGAGACCATATATGATGACAATAAGTTAAAAAATTGCTGTAGATTATACTAAAAAGTGGACATGTCACTAGAAGAGAACAAACCAAGTAGTGTACCGTAGTAGATAGAGTTTTTAAAGTAAATATTCACATCCTCGTTTATCCGCCTACTAAATCAAACATACACTCTACTTCCAACTCTACAGTCTACACTACTTCATCCTTAAAATTCTGTACAGTGTACAAGTATACGTGTTCTAGAATTATAGTACCTCCTACTACATACCCTGAGAGTTTTCTTCATCATTTTTCAAAAAATTATCAATTTATCAATTTATTTACCTACAGATAGAAAATTTTAAATTATTTTCAAAGATGCAGGTAACGCTATATGCTAAACGTTGATTTAAAATGGAATTAGACAAGATCATAAGCCCAGCATAAAATGCATTGCTAAAAAAAGCATAAATTCTCGTTAAAATGATAAATATTGACAACTTCATTAGTTTTCTTCTGAAAATAGAAGCAATAATCAAGTTGTGAACGAATTCCTTAGTGTATTCTTTTCCTACAACATATATACACAGAACAGTACAGGAACTAGAGCGGAGGATAACAGGAGAAGTTGATGTAGTTGGTTATTATGACTAAAAAAGCTGACGGCTTCAACAGCCAAGCCAAAGTAAGTCAAGCCAAGCCAAGCCAGATCACTTCACTTGACTCCAGCTCAACTGCATGGATTTCCTCCCGACTTCCTTCCCTATTCCTTCCTGTACATAGAAACATATACATATAACTATGTACTTACTCCAGAAAACTTTTCCAGGTAATTTTAAGCTACAGTTCACTTACTCCATGTATATATAGGTACATACACACTCTTCATACGTATATATGTAATATTATCCTAAACATTAAACTTAAGGCTTATACCATTCGTACGTATGTTAAGTTTTCTAAAGTAAAGTAAAGTAAAGTAAAGCAAAATAAAATACACACACAGAGAAACTTAAACTTGTGCTTATTGCTAAATATTTCTCTACAATATAACATTACTTTATATAGTATACAGATATATATTATACATGCAGAATTCTATGTATTTTATGTATGTATGAATGGGCAGAGTGTAGTAACATAACGTAACGAAATAGAAGTAAGGAAATAGGAAGAGTTTATATGTGAAAGCATAAATGGCGAAACTTTTGCTACTTTACATCATTTCTCCTATGACATGACACGACACGACAGCTAATGCAAAAACTTTCCTTTTTCAAATTCCAAATGAGCTTAGTTTACTAACTTACATTACATTACACGTAATATTACACTGTGTATTTGCATTAGCACTCACGAAACTACAGCGACAACGACTCCCATCCAATCAGTCAGCATTAATACAGATTACACAAACTACTAAACGAAATTCAATTTATCAGGCATCATTTTATTGCATTAGCATTCTAAAAGTAAGCAAAATGCAAAAGTAAGCAACATTTTCATTTTTACTAGTAAATTGTGCACAAGGAAATAGAAAAAGAACACTTCATCTAAATATTCCATTAAACTCTATAATGCTAAACTATTAAACTTTATTTAAATTAGTATTATACTGCTACATAACAGTATTTGAATATTTTATACCTAACAAATACATTTGTACTATGTGGTATGGTTAGTAGGTAGTACAATGAAAAATTCCATCCTAATTACTGCACGGAACGTTTTTATAGAAAGATGCTGTTAATGACTTTTCCTGTGATTTAATGATCTAGTTTATTTAACAATAAAAAATCATTTAAAATAATATAGCTCAGAATTATAATTTAAGATATAATTAATACTGCAGATAGTTTAGATGCGCCTTAATTTGTAATTTGTAATAATTTACTTAGTTTTCTTATATTTACAGTATCTAAGTAGTCATCATTTCTGCTTATACGTAGCCCACCAATTAATTCCTTAAAAACTGAATTGGCTAAAAGAAAAGTAATAAAGACACAGATTTTGACATAAATACTTTAGTAAAGACCTTCTACGCAAATTTAGTGAGTTTTAAAGCTTTTCTTTGATTTGTGTGGGCAGAGAGGGAAGAAAGAGACAAGTTAAGTCTGAAGTTTTGTAAATAAGTAGAAAAGGCTTCCCGTGAAACGCACAAAACAGGAATCTTGCTGAAGTTGAGGTTGAGGTTGAGGATGAAGCTGAATTGAATTGAATTAAATTACAGGGGACAAGAAAACGAATGAAGAAGCGTAGTAGAATTTACAGAAGTATACACGAACGCAAGTACATAAGAAAACAGGAGCAATACTCATTTCAGTACAATATATACAATACAATGACATGATACTGTGGAAGGAGAAGAGTGAGATAGTTTATGTGTGCAATAGAATAAGTGTGAAAGAAAATAGAACAGAATCTTGTGTCGGGGCCCTAACTAATTCAAATATCTATATTCAGAGCGTATAACGCTCGCTTGATTTAATACAGCTATTTTTCTTCCATGTGGGGAAAAGTTAATTGAAATCTTGAGCCGAATATTATACTTACTTTGTTCATGTTCTACTAAATGTGGACATAAACCTCTACACTCTAGATGTAGATAGATACATACACAGACACACTGTTTAATTCAATTCTTATATCTAGAGAACCTTAAACGTATAAGATACTAAAGACTCTTCTAATGATTACTTACAACAGTACTAGTATATAAGTAGTTTGCTTGCCAAATTCTTCTTTAAAGCAAATGCTAGCTACGTAATATGCACTTTTCATATAAATAAAATAGGTAGGCTATTTAAGTATACCTATACTATATAGTTCCTAGGAATATTTACTATATGTCGCAGTCAATTAGGGTTTCCAGGCAGTTTAAATTTTCATAATTTAAGCACTTTGAAATAATTTTTGAAATTATGAATCAAAAATAAATATCTATTACCCTTTAGTAGATAATATTGCGGTTTGGTTAACCAGTTTGCATTAATGATTCATTTTCTCACATTCTGCAACAAATTTTAATATTTTCGGTAAAAATATAACTCAATGCCAATTCTTTACACGATCTGTGTCGAAATTTGCTGTACAGTTAATTTTTTTTTGCAAATGACTAAGTTAAGAATATTTTTCGACAACAATACATTTAGTATTTAGATATTTTAATTATCATTTTAATCAAAACATTCACTGTATTTTCGTAAAAATCAATTTGTAAGCTTAGATTTTACAGGTAAAAGGTAATCTCTAGGTTTGTTTGAAAATTTTATAGGGAAAGTTACCAGAATGTCGTCAAATTCGACTGCAACATATAGATATACCAAATATGAACGCTAGTAATATTTAGTGAGACAAGATCTTCGTTTCGCACTTTCCCTTTCCACCGTTCCTTGCCTTTCCCTGCCTGCCAAGCTGAAACTGCCTGCCTTGTGTGGGATGAAACACTTTTCGCCTCCGAGTGCTCTGCTGTCACAAATAATCTCCTGGTATGAGTTACTACAGGTGCGTTACGTACTTTTGCATCATTTGCATAACGCTTTCCTTACTCCTTAGAAATCTTTCGCTTCTTACTTAAGTAAGTAGTAGAGAGAAGAGAACAGACCAAACCACAAGTGCAAATTTCAATTTCCCCTTACGGTTAGTAGCACTAGAGCCTTGTTATTAGCATGTTGATATATGTTGGTGGAGAGAAAGTCAAGGCAAGACACTTATTAAATAGATAATAGCTTTGCAATGGCTTGCTTTCACTTCCGATGGAATTTTGCAATATCCCCAAAGATTCATCGCTTTAATTTCTATGCGTACCCAACCCACCAGAAGAATTCCTCCGCTTATTTGCGTCATGTTATGTCAAAAGAAAATATCGATAGGATCGTTTTATCTATTTTCACTAGGTATTTCCGTTGAAAATTTATTTGAAAGATGAAAATGATTTCTCATTAACATTATTTCTTAAATATTCGTGCTGATGTATCTAATACAATAATTGGCAAAATGAAAATGAACATTTTAAATAAAGCAGTCAAGAGGAAACAAAATTGTTAAACTACTTACTACAATAGTTTTAGCAAAAAAACGTAATAAAATTGTGTGCAAATAAAAAATTGTAATTTGTAGGTAATTTTTGAAATATTGCTACATATAAAGATTACGAATACGATGTAATTAAATATCGAAATGAACTGATATAATCTCGACTAACCGTAAGTATTGTAATAATGTAGGTATTTCTGATCTATAAATACAACTTCACGTGCAAATAACATCTAAAGACTCAAAAATAGAAACGCATTCAAAGAAAATGAGTTTGTATTCAGATTTCTAAAGATAAACTTTGCGAAAAGATTATTTTTGGCTAAAACTTGCAGGAAATTTGATGTAAAGTTTAGTTTAAACTACATTATCAAGTACACACACGGGGGCATTGAAATTTTCATGCTAAATGTATTTAAAAGAGCATTTAGAACATGCATGGCATTAGAAATAACATCTTATAGAACGAATTACTTAGTTTATTGAAGTTTGGTTTGGGATTATAGTCGAGAAAAGAAAATGTGTTGAGATTTAGGTTCAACAGACGATTACATAATATATTGAACATAGAAAGAAAAGGTCTTTCACCACCTTTCTGACTTTCACTTTCAAGTTTACCTTTCTCAATGTAAATTCTACTAAATGCTAAATGAAAAGGAAGGAATAAGAGTTGGCTTTGGCTTTGGCTTGCCCTGGTCTTGCCTGGTGTGAATTTAAAATCGCAAAGGAAGCCAAACGAAGTTGCGAATGGAAAAAGAGTGCAAAGTCGAGTTGTGTTTATTCGGGTGAAGTTAAAGTTTACAACAAGTTCGAAAAATACATCCTACTCCTACAATGCACTAAAGGAGGAACCTTTCCTTTAGTTCAGCTCACTACATCACATACAGTATACAGAATAAAGAAGGAAAGTGTAAAGTATGCAGTATAAAGTAAAATCAACTTACACTTACTGGACCGAATCCGAATTCCCCAGAAAATCAACTTTCAATGGTAAATGTTCAACGGGTTCCAATTTCAGTTCGCTCCACTCGTTTTCGGAAATCTGAGCTGTCACCCTCCCTATTCCTTATTCCCTTCTAGATTTGCACTTTCAACACTTCTGTACTACACTTTAGTGCTTAACACAACACTAACAGTTCTGATGCACAATTTATTTATATAAACTAATAAATGCACCTTTAAACTGTCAGAAATTATTTTCTTCGTTGTCTCACGTTATACACAATTGCAATTTTTACTTTTACAATGATTTGCAGACGCAAGAATGATCTAATTAAATATGTTGCAGTATTAAATTTTGCGTACCAATATTATATTAAACACGATTTAATCCATCTAAACACAATTTGTGTAAAAATAGTGCAAAGAATTGTGTAATTATTTCAAACAATTACTTTTATATATATTTTTGCAATTTCTCGTCTGTTTTATGTTCTTTTTCAGAAGGAACACGTAGCTACACTCAAATTCTCTGTATTACATGTAAACACACTTCCAGTTTCTCAAAACTGTAAACAATTGATTTTTTCCGGAGCAAAAGAATCCTAATTGTTAATGAGAAATGATGGCTTGTCTAAATTTATGATTTCTTTATTAGTAAGTGCTGATGGATAAATGTAGTGTACATACACATATGCATACACTTACAATAGTCTTTGAATTATAAATGCTGATGTGATGGGATGTGATGTGACGTGTGTATTGTTAAAGTTTAAACATTGGAGGAAGTTTGTAAGTCTTATAAATATCTTGGCATAAATAAATGTCCAACGAGGTAAATCGCATGTAAAGCACGAATGTTTATGCTAGGACATTCCCTCAAAACAGTCACTGTCAAGAAGTGAACTTATATAACACAACACAGAACACCACCATACGTATACCACACAGCACAAACAATGTAAGAAGAAGAAGGTAACAAGTAAACGTTAAAGTCAAGTCAAGTCAGCTCACGTCTTTCTTTTATTTTCAAGATTTATACACATCCGTCATCTACGAATATAATTCCTTGCTCAGCATACACAAGAAGAACAACACAACTCGTGAATTTTCTATTGCTTGTAAGTATTTAGTTATAATAATGCTGAGTTTGAAATTTTCTTGCTAACAGGTTTACAATACAAAATACTTACAATGTATTGGAAAAGTATTGGAAATCCTTTCAAGATTGAGGATACGTGTTTGCTTAGGTTTGCATGTGAACTTGCGTTTACTATAACTAGCAATAAGTATAAGGATTAGTGTTTTGTTAACGTGTGCAATAAAGTCTGGATTTTCGATCGTAGTTAGTGATATGCCTTGAAAACAAAGTTTTACATTTTATGTGTAGAGGTTCCTTTAGCAAGTGAATATTCAAATTCAATGTTTCAATTCTGATGTGATCTCATCTGGTCTGCTCTGATACAATAGTTAATAGAGTGCAACGATCGGGCTCATTAACATAGCATTACGTTTAACATTTAACATTTAACATTATATTAGATAACATCAGCGCAAATTACATGAAGTCACCCTCTGTACTGTATAGCGTGCTTAATGTATTAGTATTTTAGTGTGTGTATATGATTATTTAACTTTGGCTTGGTTTGGCTTGGTTATCATCAATCAGTCATCACGATCCCATTAGCAAAGTAAATATTAAATGTTACACTACACTCGTAACGTAAGATGTGTACACTCATACATAAATACAGTCCACATTAGATTAGGATTAGGATTAGGAAATTCGTGTAACTTTATGTGTGTGTTCTATTTGCGATGTAATTGTACATAAATTATTATCGTCTGGATAAACACTATAGAGTTTTGTTGTTTTATGTGTGTAGTACAAATAGGATAGCAGATCACAGAATCACTTTTACATACATAAGCATGTGTGTATAGTAATGTGTTCTTTATATAGAGCAGAGTGATTTTGTTGCAGAAGATATTCAAGGAAGGAAGTATGTAGGTACTTAGCTTACTCTTGATTTTCCACCCGAGGAGATAAATGCAGCAACATTAATAATTTTAATGGCTCTTTGATAATGATAATGATTCTGATGGAAGTATGGAACTCTCTTGCATGTAAGTGTACTGAGAGTACAGTAATAGTCAAAATACGTACTTGTTAGCACAGTGAAGGAACAATATATCTTTCACGTAAGTATTCTTAATGTGATAGAAACCTTAACTCACAGGACAATAATAATCAGTCAGCGAAACAAGAACACAACACAATGTCTCTGTAATTTTTTATGTGTATTTTTACATAGGATCTTGTGGTACACTTTTATAACACGTAAAAACAACACACGGTTCTTTTAGCTTGATGGTGCTTATTAGCTGGCTAATTATTCTCTTAATGGAACTTGTGGAATGAAATTAAATCAAACCAGAGATTGCTGAATGAATGAACAGTTTTTCTTTCACTTTTTGCTCCGTTTTCCATTAATAACTTTGGATTTTCATTAGAGAATTACCTGAAATTAAATAAATTATCATATTTTAACTATACATATATTGTAGGTATATACGTTTATTAGAAAAATAGTTTCAGGAACCTAATTAAAATTGTTTATTTTATTTTCTAGGACAAAGATGCAAACAAATGGCTTTTATCTACATTTAGAATAAAGTAAAAAGTAAACTTTAGCTTGAATACCAAGAAAATACCATTATTGTGTAAGATTATATGATTTTAGTGTAAAATATTATTAGTAAGGATTTCTAATGTAATGAAGCTGTCTTTACGTTTCGCTATTATGTTTTAATGTTTAGAATTAGAAGGAAATATATTTTATTGAAGGCACGCACTATAAATTGAAGAATTCTACTCGTGTAAGTATTAATAAATTAATTCAAATCTGACAGGGTTACAATGAGTTCATTTAGTCCCTACACATTTTGTTGCTTAAACTAATACTACTATCTGTTTGCTTGTATGTATGTAAATCTTGTATATTTTTGTCTTTTTAGTACTATGTTATAGTGTTCAGGAACCTTTGTAAGTATGAACTGAGAATGTTACAGAGATATATTCATGCTATTTTGTCCTGATTGTGTATATATTACGTGCATTCGTAGTTCGTATTTATATAAGTTGTATAGAGTGTAGAAAATGTGTAGATGCATCTCTGCCCTTTCCATTGTGTAATTTTTATTGAGAATCACATCACATCACATCAAATACTAAATGCAACTCGTTGCTAATTTAATGGATGAGATGAGTTCAAATTGTGATTTCCTCTTTTGCTCCACTTGCTTTACAGACTTTTTGTCAAATAAGGCTGCTACTCCTCTACTCTATCTAATTCGTATTACTTATTCACAAATAAATACATAAGCTTTCTATACATGTAAATTCTAGCATAACAAGTTTTATAACGTTTTTGCCCACAGTGACACATGCAAATATTTGTGTACTTAGTGCATCTGTAAATGTGATCTAATTACGTAAAATATGCAAAATATCTATTACTTGCCTATTATATTAACCTATAGAACTACCAATTTTATATATTTCTGCCAATACTATTTAAACAGTAGTGATAAATCAATTGAAACAATATTTTTGTATTTGTCAACTATAACTATTAACTCAATGATAATCCAATTGCATTTAAATTACTTCTACAAATAGAAGTGATGAAGATGACTTAACAAAACAGCAAAACAAATCAACACGTTATTAAAGATTTATGTTTACACCTATTCTACTATTTAAGTATCCACTTTAGTTAACATTTACAAATGCTTACAATTTAATTGTCAAGTTCATGTAAATAGTCCAGGTAAGCCGGATACTTATTTTTCACGAGGAATGCGCGATAACAAAGCAGTATGGGTTTCCGCTTGTCAATTTTTGGGCTAAATAGTTTTTTGTCACTTTATTGTACAACAAACCTTGTGTGTGATGTACTTTTGTGCACAATGACAATTATTTAATTTACTACATGTAAATTGGTCTCACAAGTCACAAGAATTTTTTTTCTTCATAAGGAGAATACTGTTATGTTTGTAAACAGTCTCACATTTGCCTTAATTGTCTTAACTTATTTTAAGTAAGTAAGTCACTTCACCTTCACATAGTACTTTAATACTTAAGAACACAGATTCTCTGGTCTTGGTTTAAGTAAAGTAAAGAGTAAAGTCAAATGAAGCCAAGCCAGCAAGAGAAAATATTTTAAGATCGACGAGCGAGGGTTCCTTCCTTCACGGCAGCTAAAGCTGAACTGTCAAAGGAAGCAAGAGAGTGAACGAACGTTCTTCTATTTTGTGTTGTGCTGACGCTGACGCTGAGTTTACAAACGGGAAACGTGCATAAGTATAACACAGACATCCCCATCCACATGCACACAAAGTCTATCTATCTGTCTAAGGCTGAGTCAGACTTGTCCGATTGTGAGTTTGTGAGCTAAAGCCAAAGCTAACGTAAGCACAAGAAAAACATAACACTTCTCTTAGCTCTTTACTTGTGTCTAAATTCTAAATTCTACATACAGTACACATGGTACAGTAGGTAGAAGGTAGTAGGTATTTTGTATGAAAGCGTATACAGACTTTCTACATATTATCCGATCTCATCTCCTCTTTCCTCGAGCTCTTGATCTTTTTCGTATAATATTACATTACAAATAGGTTTACAGTTTACATGCTTAGATCCAGTTAGCACCAGCACCAGCATAACACAACAGAACACCCTTGCTACCTTACTTTACTTTACTTTCTACTTATAAATACTTACAAATTATACACTTACTATACTTACCTTCTTCGCATTTACTTTCCAAAGTCAAATTAATAGTAACACTTTTATTTCATCTCGTGTGCTGCATCTACCTAGATATTTCATAAATCAGTACTTCATAATTGAAGTACGAGTACTTATCGAATTGGTCCAATTATGAAATAATGACTGAATTTACATCTGTAGTTTACACTCAATAGTTGCCTTTATTCTTTGGTCACTAATTAAAACTTTTTGATTTTGATAAAATTCCTAATTTTTTATTAATTCGAGAGAGCTACGGGAACATACGATCTGTATCTTTAGTTATTCTCAATAATTCTCGGCCTTGTTAAATTGTTTTATTGGTCTCGAATTTACAACTTTTGATTTTGAGAACTTTTTGCACATTCCATAATTACCATATATTAATTTCCGGAATACATCATTGGCAAACCTAACATTACAAAAATTTGGTACCAGTTTAGCAGACATTATCAAATGTACCATTTTCATTTCTTCTAATCTGTAATTTTGTTTGTTCAAAAAGTCTCTTTCATTGGTAAATTAATTTATTTATCTGGAATCTTTTGAATAAAATTGATTTAAATTGCAATTTTTGATCGAATGATATCTGTTAAAATCTGCTTCTTTAAACTTTCTTCTCCAATTTATTAATTGCTTTGGGATTGACAAATATTTTGATTTTGTAAAAATATCTAGGTAAACATGTTTTTGGTAAATATTAAATAAGTCTTGCAAAGCCCATGTGTATAGGTACATCTAAAATGTCTACCTTTACATATCCGCAAGATTTCGCCTTAGTACCTAACTAAATATTGTCAACACTAAAATTACAATCTATGATTTTGCTGCAAATATGAACACTACGTGAAGAAGTCATATCTTCTCTTTAGCAATTAACAATTTTTGATCTTGAATGTTGCATATTGTTTTTATTTTCCTTACCTCTTCGTCTTAGTACCTACTAAATATTGTCAAAGCCAAAATTACAAAAGTTTGCAACAATCTTAGAAGGCATTAATTGTTCAATAATTTTGCAAATAATTCCTAGTCTGCATATTCCAGCTAAGCTTTATGGGGTTGTATATTTTTATATAGAGATTTTTAAGTTTCCAAACTACCCATAACTAGCTGTAACTGTTAGTTCTTACAATACAGATACTAAAATACACTATGATTCTAATCTCAGGCATACTAGTGTTTCTTCTATAGTATTCTTTTGCAAAAAAATCGTGAAATGAAAATTCTTCCAAAATCCTATTAAAGGACGTCATTTACTGGGAGAATATAAGATAACGGAACTCTTATATAAATAATTTCGAAAATGTCTAATTTTGATCGCATTGTAGACATTTTGTATTTGTAGCTTGTAGGTACAGAAAAATTGCCCATGCAGGTATCTCTAGTATGTATTTCCCAAATTAGTTTTCCCATATTATTTATGAAAATGTTTTCGTCGTTTTCTTGTATATCATGCTAAAAAGTTTTATTTCTCATTGCAAAAATATATTCTTCTGAAAGTTATATTGGATATTGATTCTCTAAAGCTAGAATGGAATTATACATGATCTAGCCATTTACTAGTTCAACTTTTTTACTATATATGTAAACGACCGCTTATATGATTACCAAAAGTTGAATAATGTACCCACAACAATTTCGTCAATCAATTTCTATAAATAGTAACTACAACTACAGTACAGCAAATCTAATACCGAAAGGAAAAGGATGCTTTCTCACATAAACATAACATTAAATATTATTACAATGTTATTGGTTCTCTATCCTTCAATATTATTCCTATTCTGTATTTCCTATCCTACTTATCGTAAGGATAGTGATAGAAGTACAGTAATAGCAATAATACTTACAGTACGAATCTTGTTCCTTCTTGCTTAGAACTATTTTCAATTCGGCCGAATTTCTCTTGTAGTATTAGTATTAGTATGGGCATATATTTGTTGTAGTAGCTTGGTTTATTGGAGAAAGTTTGGCCATTAGGCAAAACATTAGATTACATGCATTGGATGGCAATGGCATGGCATTGTACAGAAATTCTATTGTAATACATATTGTAAATTGGAAATGTTCTTCCTGTACAAGTTACGTATGTATGTTTATGTATTTTAGCTAACATTAGAATTACAATGGCCAGACCAGACAGACAATAAACCGAAAGCTCCTATCTTATGTATGCTCTTGCCCTTATTCTCCAGACATATTTAACAAGTCTGTCAAATTGGCTGCATGGTTCTACTTTACCTCTTGTTTTCCTTACTTATGTACATTTTGATATGAAACTCTAGTCTACACGAATCCATTGAGAGATATTAATGCTAAAACTTTCAGGTAGCTTAATGTGTACTGTATACAATAGTAATGTAATTCACCTTAGAATGGCTAACGAAAATTCATACTTATATAAGTACTACACAAACATAGTTCAGTTGTATTTATAGTTGTAGTTGTAATAGTATGGGAAAAACATGCATATGAGCACATAAGAGTAAGGATGTACTTAATGTAAAGGTGAACTTAAACACGGGAAACACAAAGTACCTTCCAAATTGCAACATGGCGAAAACTACTACGTAACGTAAGTTATTTGTGAATATTAGACACAATGCACGCAAAAACAAATGTAGAGTGTAGAGTGCTGAAAATAACTATCAAATGAGCTTACGATTAGCAAATCAACTAGGTATACATATGACTAGCTAATCAGCAGGACTTGGATATGCATTCGCTAAAATTTAGAAAATATATCCTGATAAATTTTCCTAAAACCAAATCCGCTAACTATTACATGGGTAGGCTGCATAATTTAACATTCGGTAGTTTTTCCTTGTGAAAAAATGTATCTTAGCAGATTGTGCTTCAATAGTATATAAGATCATGTTTTACCGCATTCGATTTTGATACAAACTTATTTAACTGATACTTCCTGATTTGAAGCAATTTATGCCCACATTATAAATATTAATAATCCCGAAAAATATTGTTAAACATTAAATAAACAGATTATTTATTTCTAAATTACTTTCTAAGTGTTTCTTGCCTAATTTTGGTTATGTTGTTTTTAATAACTTTTAGTTAGCTTTCCCAATACGCTTAAAACCTAACAGGTTATAGTATCAACATACTATCTTAAATTCTTACATAATATTGTAATAAAATTATTAGTTCTTTAACTTTATATACCTATAGGTACTATTTAGAATTTTGTTGTTGGTGCTGTTACTGCATTTGAAATATTTTGTGCATACAACTGTACTAAACCAAAAAATTCTTGTATTGCTTGCATGTCCAAGTTTTCTAATAAGTATACGCCAAATGGCAGACATGGACGCTCAGGTACAATTTAGCTTGGCATTGGCAGTGTGCAACTAAACTCACTTTATTTTTACTGGACTGTACATACATACATACGTACATACTAAAATACATGGTAGTACTCTTATAGGAAATGCGGTCAGCTCAATAAACTTTATGTTTGGTTATGTTAATTTGCTTTCCCTTCCCTTCTATACCTGTTTTCCCTATGTCCCTATGTTTATTTCATTTCCGCGACTTGACTTTCCCTGCTTTTACTGTGCTGTAGGTAATTCCCAACAACACAACACAACCAACCAGGCTAATCTAATCTAGTAAAGCCAAATAGCACTTTAATATTTTCCTGTACTACTATTACAATATGCATGCACGCGTTCTATACACAAATAGGAATTTTGGGCTTTAAACTTGGTACAAACCAACAACCAACTCACATAAAATAAATACGCTTGCATGCAAGGAAAATGCAACGAATGAGCTTATATCTGTAAGTAAACTATAAAAGTGAGTGGGCAAGCCAAGCACATCATAACATAATATATTGCCATTGTGACTTTGAATTGAATGTTCAAAGTTAATTCGAAAAACTTGTAGAGTTATTTTATTTAGTATGTATGTTTGGTTAAGGGAAAGGTTCCCATTTGCTGAAAGTTGAAGTTGAAACAAAACGTTTATTGAGGCAAAACTAAAACAAAGTTATTTACTTACATACCTTAGCTTGTTGAACACAGGGGTTCTAGTTGTAGGAGTAAAAATTGAATTATTAATTCACTTTCCATCAAACCATAAGAATACATATACCTACTCCTACTTTAACTGTCGTTGAGGTGGATTGGATTGGATTGGATTGGATTCCTTGTCTTAACTCTTTCTTCATATTTATCATTCAATCATACTTTCTCTGCGAGTAGGAGGATATAATCAATTTATTTCAATTACAGAGCCCAGCTAATACCAAAACTTCAATATTAGTACATTTTTATGTATACAGAAACAACTAACATACTTTTAAGATAGGAAATCGAAGCAAATATAAAGCAAACACACATATTTTTTAATATTGTTAATATTTCCTTACGTAAAAATTAATCTAAAACAAAATATTACATACTTAATAATTTAAATAATAAAATCTTGCTTAATATTTAAATAGTTTACTCAGTATCGATTCGAATATATGGTCAATAAAATTACAGAACAAACTAGAAAGCATTTTGTACATTACTAAATAGAAACTTACCTAGTCGAAAAGAAAAATTGAAAACGACAATGACAAAGGTAGGAAGAAAGTGTACGAGTAATTCTGGAAATAAATTGGGGAAATGTAATGCACTAATATTAGTTTAGCTCGTAAAATATTTCGAATCCATTTTTTAAGAAATTAAGAAAATATTTTTAATAATACATACTTCAATTAGATAAGTTAATTCAGCATTGTGTACTTGCTTCGTAGTGTGCAATTGTAAAATTATCTAAATCAGTTGTACGCTTCCGCTTACCTCGGTATATGAAAATTTATTTAAGAATGTGTTCATTTGTTCCAATATCGATTGAAGGAGTCAAAATATTAGTAGCTTCGTGTCCGCACCTGTAGCATACCTAATTAAAGGGAAAACAGAATAAAAATTAATAACACACAGAAGAATAAGGAAGAACTATAAGAAAACCTCTCATACTTTACGAACATGAAGGAGAATTTAGAAAGAGGGATAATGAACGTTGAACAATAAGTAGTAAAACTCTTTATGTGATCACATCACATCATATTAAGGAATACTTTGATCACTTTTCCCATGCTTTCTACAAGTTCTTTCTAATAATGCTCCTTTACTTATTGGAGGAACATCATATTATGGCAATGTAATTGAAATGGTTTCCTAACTTTTCCTATAAATGTACACAGTGCAAGGCAACTTATTACTTTGTATATAAAAGCATAGCATTATTTGGTAAAGTGACGGTGCGGTAATATGTTCGGAGCGTTTTCTATAAGGTAGTATTGCATCTATGGCTAAATAGTTCTAGGAATAGGGTGTAAATGTATGAATTTTGTGAATTGAATATCTTTATGATGTTTTCTGATGTGACATTGGAAAGAGGGTGACTTTGTTGAGGTGATCTTATAATATGGGATGTGATGACGTGACGGAAGCCTGACTTTGACATTGTTTGAATCAACTGCACTAAACTACACTGCATTTGGTTTGGGTTCAGTTCAGGAAGAAGAAGGGAATTCAATTCAATTCCCTAAACCAAACCAGGGCAGACCACATTCATAACAGTCTTACTCAGGGATCCTCGTGATCCCTCTCCTCCCTCTGTTAAATCTTAAAACGACCAATTACGAAAATACTATTTGTCATAAACCCAAGCCTAATACAACGAATAGTAGAAATAAATACACAATTTCAAATTTTTCATATTTCAAAAACTAAATTGTATCACAGGAAAACTGTCTCTATTGTTTATAAAGAAAGTGGGTGGACAAGAATAGAATTACATTAAAATACGATTTTTGGCAATACGTGAACAAAAATTGCATTAAATACGGTTAAAGTCAGGATTTTGTGCTAACATTTCAATTAATCATGTAAAAATTGAATGAAAAATTAAATATTCAAAAAATTGCACCGATGCCTCACGTTATTACTTTGTTTGAGATTATTTTAAGTTTTTGGTAGATCTTTTGGAATGATATTTCTAAGTTTTAAGTGGTGGTGTCTTGAGAATCTCTGATTTAACTAAAGATAAAGATATAGTCACGTACCGGTATGGTACCATCGATATTATTTGTATATACTTTGATGCATCAGAAGCTAAACGTTAGAAATAGTGGAAATAGTCAGAAAGCTTCCGTCATGGACTCAAAGTTATAGTCAAAGCCAACATCAACGTAAACGTAAAGTGACGTATACTGTGGAATAAGGATCTCAATGCTACTAACCCAAGTTTGGAAGTACAATATGTAGAAATGGAGAGGAAAGGGCAAGAGGAGGGTTCATTTAACCGAATTCTCTTTGATGTCACATAACAGCATAATAGGTGCAGATATATTGCATCTCGTTTATTCCTTTCCCTTTCGTTTGTCTAATAAATCTCGGAACCAGGCGAGACCCGAAAGGTATTCCTAACCTGACTGACATTTAATATCATTAGTACTAGATTGCTACTATATGTAGTACAACTCAAATTATATTAATGCACTTATACACTTTCCCTCTAATAAATAATCATTTAGCTATTCTTACAATTAGTACACTACTACAGAAAGATACGTTACAGTTTACAATTTCCTATTTTTCATCTATTTATGCCTGCGTGACAAATTACACATAATTCCATTCTATTATGTTATGATACACTAAATATCATGAATTAACCATATTACACAGTCATATAAATAGATACTAAATTCTCGTTTCCATTTTCTTCAAGAGAACCGGATAAATTCCAGCCAAATTATGGGGAAACCCCACGTAAACGATAAACGAACTACAGTAATGTCAATCCTAACATAGGAAAAATGCAATGTCAAAATATTCCAAAACAGTCTGTCTCAATAAATTAATGTGGAATTATCATACACTACTTATCTCAATATAAAACGTGAAATAATCCTAAGCTGTCTCAATGTGGAATTGTGGAATAATCCAAAATCAAAACTGCCTTGATATGAAATTACACATTTGATATTTATATTTATTAATCGCACATAAATACTTATTATGTATTTACATTCCCTTTCAAACATTACAGGTACATCAGGTATTACGTTTAAATAAAATAATCAGGTCATATAGTAATATTATTAAGTGTGCACAATGTTATAATCATTACAGATAATGCTGTTAAATACGTAATCATGATTCATCAGATCACCCATTGTATGTTGACGCCTTTATGGCTTACTTTTTGCATGCAAATAAAATGTGTTTAAAAATTGTGATTAAAACTCGATGAGTGGAATATGAAGTTCACATCAGGAAACATTGGGTTTTGTCGAGATTGAGGTCCTCAGATTGAGGTCCTCCTTGTCACCTTCGTTTCCTTTTCTGTATTCATATATAATAATTTATTTAATATTTATTTAACAATGAATAACTAAATTAAATAGTATAGCAAGGGTTCTGCAAGTCTGTAGCATCCGTGGTCTATACTAAAATACTTACCACTGTTATCACCACCTTTTTGGATATTTTTGATGCGCTGAGTCAAATCTTTAATATTCGCCTTGGCAGTTTCCACATTGTCCTTCGTAGGCTTTTCCTCCGATTGCTCTTTGAATGAATTTCGGAAATATCGTTGAAATAAGTGCTTGATCAATATGCGATACTCCCACAGTCGGTCTTCTTTTGCCTTATCATCATTCTGTTAAAATTTCAGTTGAAAAAATTAAATTATTGCTGGTATTTATAGTATTTAGCTAAGTAATTAATATTTATACTGGTACCTAAGCTACTTAATTTGAGACAATATTCAGAATTATAGAAAACATGAAAGCACGCATACCTTTTTTGGTTTCATTGAGCCGCAACACGTACTACACCAAAGAGCAATTAGGGAAAACACAGTAAAGGGTGGTGGTGCCAGTCTGTCTCTCATGTAGTACATCCATACCTAAAAAAATGACCACAATCATTATTTGACAACAATGAGATGAAATAAAGATGAAAAAATATGTACATCACTTAGATTCACCTCACTACGAAGAAATTTCCATTCAACATCGAGACTGCCAGATATTTTTTCGTAGATACTTCCAAACACGCCTGTCATCATGTTCATAATCATAGTCCCAGTAAAGAAGTAGTAAACTGGAATGACAGAAAATGGCACATACACACATATATTCCATGAAAAAGCTTAAGTAAGTGATGACATGTATTATAATATAATATAATACGAAATTATAATAGAGAAATACTCACAGGCAAAAAGGATGGTTCCAAAGTGTTGTGTAAAGTAATGATGAGCGAATACTTCAATTTCATGATTGCACCGGGGCGACTTTTCCTTAGTTTTAATATTGGAACAGTTAATGTGAAGGAGCGTCTTTATAACTTTAGTGGCTTGTGCGTCACCTACAGCACCAGCAGACCACAGAAGATTTTCCATTGAACCCAAAAAGGAGTTAAACTTATCCGTTTGATTTTTTTCTCCGTCAGTCCATCCTTGAAATGGACGATAGAGATAGTGTAGCCCTGACAAAGAATAAATATAATGTCCAAATTAGCAACCTCAATTCTATTTAGTGATGAGATAAGATAACTTTCTAGGATAATGTTATATATTTATAAGAACTAACCCAAAGCATAAGAAATGTTTGCGGTAAGATAAAAGATCAGGAATATCCCAAAGGTTTTTAACACTTTTCCTAAACAACCTTGGATAGGTCCTAACTGTTTGTCCAGCACGAAGATTTTCATGAATCTCAAAAATGCTAAAGTTACGGCCACAGTCATGAATGCATCTGCCATCAGATACGAATTATGTTTCTCAAATTTGTAATTCTCATTGTGAATCCCAACTGGAAATGGCTATTTCCATACGTAGGATATTTTTAAACAGAATTTAATGTAATTCATTTCTATAATTTGTATAAACATTATCATGAATGGTATTAAAGACTGGAAGCCTATTGTCCTTACATTTATACCGATATCCAGCCAAAACCCAAAGACAATAAGGAACAAAATGTGATCAAAAAGCTCAAGGTAATCCCAGTTATCGAATGGAGTTTTGAAAGTCAAGCGTTGGTAAACGTTGTAAAAAAAGATGACGATGTAATTTAATTCCAAGTAGACAATAATGATCTTCAAGGCTGTTGAATAGAATTTCACACATATAAGTACTGACACTAGTTAAATACTGTATTAATGTATTTATTGTTCATTGTTAAATACGTATATTGCTTTTAATTCAGTGTTTCGGTATTTACCATATATACTTCCCACTCAATATGTATATCGGATGATTGGGAATATTATTAATAATTGGCAATTGGGAACATTACGGACGAATTGTTCCACAACCTTCCCTTTCCACTAACCCCAGCTCCCAATCTTCAAGCTTTTGCCCCGAAAACAATAACCCGACTTTGGGAGCAGTGAAAAGTATTTCCCCCGAAACGAAACTAAGTTTTAATTTTCTACTAACCATTATGATGAGCTCCATGGGAGGTGAAGGTATTGCAGTACGAGTGCCAGTAGACGAGGAGGCTCAAGAAGAAAATATAAAACGTTGAGGAAAACCAACAGCGAGCTTGAGGTCTCCCATATTTTGTACGAATTAAGGCAGGATCAAATATCATGTACATCCCCCAAAAGAATGAAGGAATACTGAGTAGAACGAATAAAACGACTTTATACGGCAAGCTTGTGCTTCCAAAAAAACTGCTAAATTTCCAAAGCTGAAACAGAAGCTGAAAGACAACAATAAGGTAACAATGGCATCATGAAAATTGCTCCAGTTCTTTTTAGCTAAATTAATAAACATTCCAAAGGTTTCCCATTTTTATCGGTTTCTTACAGACTGAGAGTTTGGATGAGTTACGAAGTTCTTCTTCCGGGAGGTCAAAGCGTTCACCAGTCGAGGATATTGGATTGCTATGTCATTGGCACTGTTATCATGGAGGGCAATCTTCGTATGCGACTTCTTGCTCATAAATAAGCACACTTCTTCGTCAGAGCGGCACAATGCTGTCATAAACCAGAAAGAGAATAAAATTATTTTAAAGCGTGTAGGATTAATTAGGCTAAAGTGAAAATTCCCAACCGTTTTAAAATGTTACCTAATAAATCCACACAAATCTTTTCAAAGGCATCTGAACACTCTACATATGCCTCAAGGTACTCCGGTTCCAGTTCACTACACTGAAAATTAAATAAATTGTAAAGTTTAATTATCAGCAGACTTTTGTATTGGTAGTTTATCCCAATTTAATGTGGAACTGGAATTGGAATGATAGTAATACCTCTCCAATATAATCGATCATTTCGAAGCAATGTTCAATGGGATCCTTCTCAGTGTGTCCTGCTAGTACAGCCAGATAATTGGGATCAGCTATAGCCTTAAAAATTTCTAAACGTTTATAAGCTCCTTCATAGTTGCGGTTACACCTATGGGACACAATAGTTAATAATATTGTTAAATATAACTTTTATTACTAGTTTATTGAAACGTGCTGGTAAAAGATATGTCCTTATGTGTTCCATTTTCACACAAAGGTAATAGTACAATTATAACAATAGTTATTGAACTTACTCTTCACATTCTCTGCAATTACACTTGGGTTTATGAGGCAACTTTATTTCTTCTTTGAATAAAAGCTCTATTAAATCATAACTTCCAGCAGCAGCCGCTACCATCAGTGGGGTTATGTAGTCATCAAAGTCTGATGATTTTGTGTTCTCCGCATTATTGTTATCTTTGATAACTTCAGCTCTGAAATAAAAAATCATAAGCGTAATCGTGATAAATCCTAACCTTGATGAATATTTTGATTATATTTATTAGTACACTGATACACATACACCGGAGACGAAATGATTTCTGCAGACATACATCTGGTTAGTATATCCAGTGTCCAGGAGTCGGAGAAAGCCTTATAGAACCCGTTTGTAGCCCGTCTTTTTGCGAATTCATCGATCCTAATTTTGTCAAAATCGGCTAACGAAAATGGGTCAAAGGCCTGATCGAAAATAAAAAAGCCCCCCCCCCCAGTTTCCAATATGACCTAATTAGCTGAAAACGCCCAAAGATCGCAAAAATCGAAAAATCGCAAAAAGATAATAATCGCAAATATCGACTTTATGGTTTTCTCCGACTCAGCTTAATAATATTAGCCTGATGTCCCCAAGATGTCCACAAATGATTTCATTTCGTCTCACGGTGAGTATTTGTATTTACATATTACAACTAGTGGGTTGAATTAGAATTATTTTGACTCTTACGCTTTGTTGGCGTCCCCGCCATGAAAATTGAGTATCGCTTTCACGATGTCCATGTATTTAAGTTGAATTGCACTAAGAAACCCATTACGAGTGTAGACATTCCGGAACTTTAAAATTTCCTGCACCACATTCACATCTTTGGTTTTCACGGCTAGTGTCAGCGGATCTGCGCTCTCCTGTTAAAGTTAAAAACAATAATCATAATAATCAACATAGCTCTTTGTTCTATGAATGTGCATACTAATATTATGTAAATTTTTAAAACCTTTTCATAGACTTTGTTAATTGCAATGAGACTTTTTTTGCTGCCGGTCTGATATAAGCGAATCGTTTCAATATCCTTCCCTTGAATAGCCTTGCAGAAATTCTTCTGCACCTGCTGGGCCTTTCTTTGGGCAAGACTCGCGTGGGTAGGTGTGCGAGGTGGCAGAGGTCCCTCAGAGTCTGATGGCTCCATATCAAGACGGATGTCCATTCGCCTGGATGAACCTGCACCTTCATTTGAAGCAGGTGTATTCCTATTTTTTGGCTTCTTCTTCATAAAATTACCAATCTTAATTTTACTCTTCTTCGGCATTCTACTTGGACCTGCTTCGTCATTTGAAGCAGCTGCAGTTGCAGTCGTATTTTTTGGCTTCTTCTTCAGAAAATTACCAATCTTAATTTTACTCTTCGGCATTCTACTTGGACCTGCACCTTCGTTCATTCTACTTGGACCTGCACTTTCGTTCATTCTACTTGGACCTGCACCTTCGTTCATTCTACTTGGACCTGCACCTTCGTCATTTGAAGCAGCTGCAGCTGCAGGCGTATTTTTTGGCTTCTTCGGCATTTTAACTGCCTTTACCTAAAATAGGGTAAAATGTCAAAATTATTACTTTCTGTGTATGTTAATAGATGAAAATTGTCAGTTAGTCTTATTTTTTACCAACCTTCTTAGGCTTCTTACTCTTCGGCATTTTAATTCCCTTTTTCTAAAATCGGGTAAAATAGCAAAATTATAACTTTTTGTGTCTGATAATAGATGAAAACTGGAGAAAACCGGAAACGACCGCACCCATCAAAAGCCAGAATGGAAATTGTGGACTTTGCGGCTATTGTTGTACATAATAATATTATTGCTTTATATTTTGATCCTTTTACATCCTATGGCAACACCATAATTTACGTACTAAATACTTACTGCACTTACATACTACGAAATTACATTATATTACAATTTGTAAGGCATCAGATAGATTTCGTCCGAAATTTTCCAAACTGGAGGATGAAAAATTGAAAACTCGTCCCTCATATCAACATCAAGGGATCAATCGAGGTTGAGACTTTCTCCTCTACTTTTCGAGTAATTAAATTGTTTGGAATGGAACTGGATCTATTTTAGTTTGTTGGGGATGATATATATCTTCCTAAAAAAATTAGATATATGATATGGTTTGAAATAAATACTTATGTCAACACGTTCTATTGTAAACTTTTATTTTTCTTCGTGAATAAAATATTTGGGGGTCAGGAACAATCGTCATTCATATCGTCAAGGTTCGAAAATGATCCCATTAATATATTTAGCTACAAATTATATCGACATTGTTACCCAACAAACACAATTGACAAATCGTTAACAAAAGCAAACTTTTGAAATTGTGCCATTCATAACTGGCCAGCTGCTGAAATAAGAATTCCGATCCCGACTTCCCGACAATGGGCAATGAAAGCAATTTCCTGCACGTTAACTTTCCATTAATGTGCATGTGCAACGTGCAAGAAAGGATATAATTTTGAAAAGCTTATAAATAGCTAAAAATGCCACATGATATACATAATAACAATAATAAGCCACAATTGTAATTCACAAACAGGACAAAAGCAAACCTAAATTATTATGCTAATATTGTTTTATTTAGGTCCAAAAAATTAATAGAGGCAAAGTCCGGAGAAATCCAACAGAAAAATAATGATTGCTTTCATTCTTATTTAATTGCTCCTTTTTTCTTTAGCCTTTCATTTTCTTGAGAAAAACTTGTTTTTGTTTTCCCTTCTGTCTTAATAAATGTTTTAATGGTTAGCATTTGTGCTGTTCTTGCTGATTGTGAGTAATCATTTACCTTTTAGTGGAATTATCTGAGTTGTTTGACATAGCATGACATGACAGTAGTTAAGTTACATTTACATTTTTAGCCTTGCGTGTGGTATATCATTTTACTACTTACTACACAGTGCATTTCCTCTAACAGGATTTCTGAACAAGGAAAGTTCCCTATATGGAAAGAATTACATGGTTTACATTCAAAATGTAAATGCCCTAGATTCTTCTGGTCTTAAAAGCGAAAAAATATATAAAGAATTCTCGTAAAAGGAAACAATAGCTATGCGGATAACAATAATAAATATTAACAGATTTTTAAAGAATTTTTAGTCTGAGAAACGCTTGTATGGAATTCTCAGCCTGTTAAACAACAATTTATAACATTTTGTAATAGCTCTTTTATTGGCCTTTTAAAGTGTTCTACTAATATAGTACATGTTATAAAGCATATAAGGAAACCCCGTACATGAAAAGAGTTTTGCAGGGAACATTTTACGCGGAATGAACTGTACTACCCTGAACTTAAATCGGTCTAACTTTTCCCATTAGAATTCTGCTCGGCTGTTGATTAGATATACAATATACATTGGTATATAACATGCAATATCCAATACGGAAGTCTGTTTCATATAAGGAATTAACTCAGGTAGGTATTTGTAGGGAATTTCCATTTCAGTACAGTCCTTAACCCAAAATCTACTTTTCTTTGAACTGTACCATAAAAGAAAGCCATTCATACGCATAATTGTGTGTGACTAGCTTAGCAGAAGGTTAAAATAACACACGTGAGTGTATTTACTCCTTAATTTTCACCTGCATATCAAAATTTCAACTTCAACAACCAAATTATATATAAAGATGTAAATAGAATAAAAAATTTACCCTATACCTATACATATAGGAAAGAATAACCTTTTAACAAGCTAAACCCAAAACCACACGACACGAGCCTTTGAGCACGTTCCCAGTTTCTATTCTTTATTCACTATTCATTCTTGATAAGTTGATTTGATACATAATAATATATATTGAATAGTATTTACTATTATCGCGTTAAAAGGTAATGTAGCACCAACGAGATTACCCTTACTTTATACTAAGGTATACTAAAAGTGGTAGTCAAATGGAAGTACTAAGGTGGAGGTACTTCTTTTATCCATACCACACTCCATTTAATCTCCACAACTCTACACACACTTTTTTATTGAAACTTCAACGAACTCCAACGAAACCATGCTCATATTTCACATCTGATTGAATTGTTAAAAAAAATTCAATACACATACATGCAACGCATAAAGGAACAGAACAGGCAATTCAGGGAGTAGAAGGAAATATCCCGTCAGCATCCTAAATGCAATAAAATAGGAAAATAATGACAAGAAATGTACCTACTACAATTCTACGATTTTTTGTGATTATTAGCACTACATACTACATACAATACATATTATTATAGTTAATTGTACTTACATATTATGTCGTAGTCAGGAAGAACTAGAACTTTTGGAATTGTGTGGCATTTTGGAGTAATAATTTTTACGGTAATTACCCATACAATTCTGATTTCATTCCATGACTATCATTTTTGCAAGAAAAATATCTAAAATATTTTTGGCGCAATTTCTTAAGGGATCCAACTCTGTATGTGCAAGTACAAATGGGATTTCTGCCTCACATAACTTTCTGACTATGACATGTACAGTACAATAACATTTATTTTATACAGTACTTACCTAGTATAGTTTTTGTGGGTAATAATGTAGACAAAATATAAAGAAACGTGTTGTTCAGTGCTCTCCAGATAAAAAATCTGATGCCCAATCATTATTTTATTAGCGAAGCCTGCAGCCTAAACTCTCTTTGGATTTACATTGAAGAGCAATCCATTTCACGTAATAATACTCCGAGACGATGAGAGGCTGACATATTATTGAGCTGTAGAACATTAAATGCCAATCGAATGTGAGTTACTGTATCGCAAGTCACCTCACGTTCACGTTTCTCTGTCTGCGGTATCTTTACATAGATTTAGCATCCGTTCTGACTGTGGAATAATTTCGGTTATTGTATGTCCCACAGAGCTATAGCTCACTCACTATTCAGCCGTATTATCAAGCAAAGTACTGTCTATCAACCTTATCGTATGTAATAATGAAAATTCTAGGTTACCTACTCTTATTATCCGTGTATGGAATTTTCTAACAGTTTTTATTCCAGACTTTTGATGTAATAACTGCCAACTGGAGCCTTATCTCATTACTTTATACTATTACTTCTTTAGCCAGCGAAACTTATATTTATTGCGTTACGTTATATACATTACGTTCAATCGAGAATTGTGAACTGAGATACCTACTATTCAGATAATTATGGGTATCTTCTTTTTACATTGATGACTAGACATCGGAACAGTATGCGCTTAAATTCCGAAAAATTTAACACAGTATTTGAGGACCCCCCCCCCATATATTCTGGGAACGCATATAAGAACGTTTCCGTATACAATTAAGTAAGATTAGCAATTTGACTTTTGATATTTTGACAATTACAATTTTTGACTATTTATTGTAATACCAATATTATGTTTTTAAATTGCCAAAAGTATTTTGTGCAAAAATATTATTATTTAAGTGCTTACAAATAAATATTGTCTAGTACTGTATTTATGATGATTAATTTGTAAAGCAATTATGCTGAAACAGCAAAATTGGGAATTCTGAAATACTAAATGATTTTATTACGAAATTGGTTTTTGTCAAAACAAATAAATATTTTAAGAAATACTAATAATATTACTGAATAAAAATAGGTTATTAAGTTCACTAGTGAAATAGGTTTAGGTTAAAAAAGCGACAATCCGGCACAAAGCAAGACAAGATGATTATTATTATGATGACGGAATACAGTTAATGAAATAATAAATAGAATAGAGATGTTCCATGTCGAATAAGGATCTAGTGTCGATACAAAATGTACAATACAATTTCATTTTCTAGATTATTTTACGATCCATTCTTACTTAGAATTAGAATACAAAATAAAAAATACCGTCTTCTAAATTCTATTACTTTATGCTTAGTATTTGCTATTTATAATGTGGATCTGATTGTCAGCAGTATGAAAGATTTAATTTGGTTAAAGTAGAAAGATGCAACAAGAATACAGATCAAAATTTACAATGCAGGATGAAAATACAATTATAGGGAAGATAGAAAATAAATCAGTGATATAATATATGGAGGATTTATGTAACATGTTCAACATTCTGGTTTAATATTGGACTTACATTATGTATGTTCTATCTGTATTAATGTATATTATTGTATATACGAGTATATAGTGATAATGACAATAGTCTTGTATTGTAGTAAACTGGTAGGTGTAAATATAGGGCTGCAGATTCAGAATTGGTGTGTCAAATTGGCTCTAATTTCCTGTCGTTCGCCTATCACTCACTCTTCCCTCACTCACTCCTTCAACATTCAATCTTCCATTTCAACCACTCGACTCTTTATCAATTTTCTATTCATTCCATTAGGTTCATTGAATTTTGAATACTTCTACATCCTTTCCTCCTTATTTCAAGACCACACTCTCTCGACACTGCTCTACATACATATTGCTAAGCACTATCAAACACAATGTACTATTTAACTTGACCCAAGGGCTAAAACTTCTGCGTATACATTTATTTTATATTGTACACGTGAAATAGAACCTAAATAATTGTGCCTACATACATTTCATTGTAAATATATTTCTATATTCGTTTTTTACATAAATTTTTAATTCTGGACATTATGCTTGATTTAGCTCATCTAAATAGTACACGATTTTAGCATTCTACTGATAGTGAAATGAGATTGAAATATGCTATACATAAGATAAATTGTAAGATAGATAAAGATAATTGCCAATATTAAGGTATTTTGAAACTTAACGCAGCAATTATGAATAAGATAGAATGAAAAACACTTAAAGCGTATTTAATATAGCTAATAGCATAGCTACCTTAATAAATTACATACCTACATCATTTAATGAAAAAGAAAAGGAATAAGTCAAGGAAGCAATTTTAGCTGATGACTGGAACGTTAGAGGAATAAAAGAATCAATTTAGCATGACATGCACTAACCAATTCAATTTCTTTAGAAACTATTACGGCAATGATTATGATGTGATGTGTTCTCAAGAATTCAATGGAAACTATTACCTTGGTCATAAGTAGGATGCAGGTGTACCATTATATTAAGGATATTATATTAAGGAACTAACATACAGATTTTACTTCTTCTAAATAATGTTCCTATATAATATGTAAAGACCAGAATTTTCTTATATAAGTATATAGAATATTCCTTTAGGAAAATCTATACTGTAATTGTAACTTTGTAATGTACGACAGTTAAACTAAAGATTTTAGCCATAAAGTCATCTCAACTTAAAAATCATAATGGTTAATGTAATCTTAAATTCCAAGTGGGAAAGAGGGGAATAATTCATGATGAATTCAGAATTCGGTGTTCGGTCTTTCTTTACCATAAGAAAGAAGCGCGTAGACTTATATCAGTAGTACAGTATTTATATAGAAGTATAAAGTTTCCTTTATTCTCTTTAGCTTTTGTGTGGAAACGAGAACCAGATTTTGGGGGTTTGCCCACCCTTTCTGTGAATTGCGATCAAGAGAGTGCTATTGCTATTGAAATAATGCATTTATTCTTTTGTGCGTAACTTTTAAGGGAAAATATTGGTCCTTGCATTGGTTAAGGTGCTCTTCTCTTCTCTTAGAGAATCTTTTCTATAATATAATAGTTGGAAATGTGCTCAAAAGAATATATCACTTATTTTAAATGATTTAAAAGTGAGAAACTGGCTTATGGCTGCCCTATAGCAGATATTACATGGTACAAATATATAGAACGCATTTTACTATCTGTATGGGCAAAAATGTGTAAAGAATATATGTATTTAAGTAAAGTATCGGAATTGGTATTGGGATAATAGGAGCAAGTATTTGTAGCAATGCATTGTCTGCCTAATGTGATGATAGTATGGTACATAATAGAAATGAAAATGAGTTTAGTGTGCGTGGTGTGATTTACTTTTGGCTTTCCCTTATATCTGTACCAATACATACGAATAATATCCTTCTATGTAAGTATAGTATTTATTTATAAGTATTCCCTTGACTCTTACTCTTGACTTTGTATAAAGAAGCGGATCCCATCAGTGAGAAAAATAACGCCGAAAATGTGAGGAAAGGTTTTGGTGGCCGGATAGTCGGTCTTTTTGAGCCCACAGAGAGGAACCACCACATCACATCATACCACACCATACCAGGGGCTAAAGGAAAGGAAAGGCAACCTTTTAACTTAACTACCCAAATTCTCCAAGTTGTATTTCAATAATGTGACTCATAAATCACTCCTCTAAACTTCACTTCACTTCTCCTTGGCATATTATCCCTTTCCGCCACTTTGTCTTTCAAATGGGACATTTTAAACTAATTTCTTTTCATCAGCACTTCAAAAATACTCATTTAACTTAACATACCCCATACTGAACTAATAATTCATATAAAGACTGTATGCAAAAGTGTAGCTACATAAATTAACAAAATTAAGATGACCCATTAAATTTTAGTACAAATATGCAATTGGTTAACATTTAGGTAGCAATATTAGACTGGTATCTGTATTACTTTAAGTCAACTACTGTATAGTACACTCACAGAATAAAGTGATTTCCGTGAACCACAAACCTGTAGTACATAAGTTATTGAAATATTAGAGATGCATTTTTCTTTTCAAGAGATCATTCATGTAGCACAGTGTCTCCAAATGATGCTCCATTAATTAGGCAACATAGTATACTTCCAGATGTCCTGGACAAAATCAGAGATAACACATTTATACGTAATATATAAATAAAAACGATCGTTTTGGGAGTCAAAGGTTGGATTCCCATAAAAGGGCATAAAATTCCCCAGTTCTCCAACTTCCTAGTTTTTTCTGGAGATTTATAAAGTTGTAAGTTGTCCCATCACCAGCAAGACCAAATTCTTGAATGTTCCAACAAAAACAATTATGAACCTTACTGCATAAACTATAATACGTGTAATAATGTATTTGTTAAGCTTTTGCCTTAATATTATTTATCTCGGGTTTTGTTAGTGTTTTTGTACAGTACAATTAGTAATTAGGCACGTACTTTTAATTTAGGTTAAAGATATATATGCATTGTATATGGTGGATTTGTAATAGAAGTGAGAACAAGCTATCAAATAAATGTGCAATTACATCATAGAAATGCTTATATAGTTATTACTAATAAACTATAAAATATAATACATATATGGTTTTTATTTTGATGTTTAATCGCTGTAAACCTGCTGTAAAGAGAAATCAATTGAATAAACAATGTTTTATCTGTATATGCATCGCATGCTATTTGTCTACGATTAGTGAACTTATCGGGTGTGTAATCTGCATATCTAAGTCTGCACATCCGTAGATCTAAAAAGTTATGTAACTTCATTGAAAATAAGTAGTCATCAAAATTCTTATTGCAAGTCAGAACTTGATACTGAAACTGCAAAGTTCCATTTCTCACCTTCATACATAATGGTTGCTTAATTGCTTACCTAAATGAAGATCATTACAGTGTGCATGCATTCAGGACATCATTAATTGCATTCGTATATGTTTTGTATATTAATTCACGTTGTAGATAATGGATTTCTTAATGGTTGTAGTCTTAGCTTGAAAATACCTGATGCCGATGCAGTTGTAGTTATATTGGATAAGAATATATGGATTATCAAAACATTTTTATGGAACATTACCAAATGTCTTCTGCAGCTCTTAAAATTATGATAGGCAAACTCTTTTCCACTACCAGACATTAAATATTACAACATTATAATACTTCTTTAAAGCTTCTTTAAAAATCATTTTGTTGTTTCTGTCTTTACTAATTTAGACAGCAGAAGGTTAAGACATCCTTTTGTAACTTTGTTCTCCAACGTTACTTTACTTTACGAAAGTACATTGTAAGATACCATGTCTACCTTAGCTACTATATCTCAGCGATTGCAAAATATGGAAGCAGCCGAATCCCAAAGGCAACCAGGAAATGAATTTACAATTACAGATAAAGACAACGTGCTCGATACAAACAAGACAAAATGTAAATCGGACGAGGATAAATCTTTTAAGCCAAAAAAGCTGCCGCAATATTACGCTGCAATTGTGGGTAAGTGTTACATTTACATTCGTGAATTTATCCAACTTTTTTAGCAATGAATGCAAATAGTACATGCACGCTCTAATTATTTTTACAATTGGTTTGCATCTGTATCATTAGCCAGCTTTGGAGGATTTGTCATGGGCAGTTCATTTTTCTGGACTGCGACCGCGATTCCTGATATGCGAAAAGGAGGAGAGCTTGGAGATTTGTCAAGATTCCAAGAAAACTGGATCACATCAATGTTATACGTATGTCATGTACTAATAGTGCTATTCTATTCACTAAAATCTAAAATCAATTAGAACAAAAACTTTTGATATTTTTATGCAATTTTCTTTTTATAGTTTAGTGCATTATTATCCTGTCCTATTGGTGGCTACTGCCTAGAAAAATTTGGTAGAAGAACAAGCTTCCTTATTGTCACTTTACCATTTGTATGTGGATGGGCAGCAATTGCATTCGCTAAAAATATTTATATGGTTTACATTGGACGATTTATCACAGGCAATACTTTCTATTCTAAATCTACACATTCCAAATCTTATTCTAAGTACTTTTAAGTTTTTATTCCATGAAATTAAATTTTGTTAATATTATAGGGATATGTGCTGCATCTTACTGTATATTTGTCCCTGTGTACATCGCCGAGACGGCTGAAGTTCATATCAGAGGAATGCTAACATGCTTTTTTACATTGATGGTTTGTCTCGGTACACTCTATGTGTAAGTATCTTTAAAAACGAGTTGTTTACATTACATAATATGTTACCCGTAAAATCGGTAATAAGGCATTACCGGTAATGCCTAGACAAAAACGGTAATTTCAGTTTTTGGGTCAAAACATTAAT
>JAQFYC010001440.1:0-34420 GCA_034694165.1 Tomocerus mixtus | reverse complement strand
CCTCATTTTTATCGGAGTTTTAGTTTAGGAGCTAGATGACCTAGACCACGGGGACATCTTTTTGGCTAGCCCTGTACCTTTACCTTTCACGATTAAATAAAAAGTTAACTGATTTAATAGTTTGTACCGCTTCAACGGAAATTGAAATTATTACGAGGAATGTGCATATTATTATTATTAGCTTCCTGTCCTAAATCATTTTTTAATTAGTAAAATAAAATAGAAATGAGTTAAGATAAAGAAACGAAACACGTGGATTTATTTAAGCAGAAATACGTAATTTATAGATACAGAAAACATACAAAACTTCAGAAAGTTGACAATACGATTATAAACCACTGAAAAACATATTATCTGCCTTAGTGAAGCTTATGACATCGCAACTCCACCTCCATAAAACTCCATTCTTTCTTGCGGTTCAACAAATGCCAGCCAATCTGAGGCATGAGTCGGTAGTAAACCCATCGATTGACACTTGTATAGGGCAACACCCAGGTTTACAAAATTTCCCAATACAAATGCTAACTTTTGGACGATATGATGACTACCTTCGATCATTTTAAAAGCAGACTGCAGACTGAGAAGAGCTTTGATAGGTCTCATGAACAGCATCCCGACCATCATTATTGGAAATATAGAGATAGAATTTCCAGCCATGTACATCAGAAACAAGTTCATCGGCACCTACAAATGTAAAAATTAATTGGTACACTTTGCAAAATAAAGTTAAGCTAAATTAATAGACATACAAATGCCAATGGTGAGTGGGCCATAGGGCAAAAGATAGTGATAAAATATTTTTAACCTCAGGCTTTCGTAGGATTTACTTTACATAATTCAGAATACACACAAATTGGAAGTATTTATTTTACTACTATTTAATCTTTATCTTGAACAAATATTGTTGCATATTAAATTAATTAATTTACCTGCTTAATAGGACCCAGTGCAAAATCCCATGCTCTCTTTACAATAAGATTGGGATCAACTTCTCTTGTAGTGTCTGTGTGATGATGAGTCACATTTGGGTTAAATCCTGGAGGATTGCAGATTTCGCCTGACCTTTGTCTAAAATTAAAATAAAACAAATTTTGCAATTTATTTGTGATCTACCATAATTATATAGTGTGGACCTGTGGATGCATACAGAGAAGGAACCTTTCCTTCCTTACACAATGATAATGATTTTCTTTTGATTTTACAATTTTACCAAAATAAAAAATAGGAAGTCCTACCTTTGTGTGCTATAGTCTAGGGTCCATTTAAATCTTTTCGGAGCAAGTTTTTGATTTTGTGTATTCGACTGAACGTTGCCCGTCATTGTTACTTTTATTTTTTAACAGTGAAGATATTTAAACGTTTAATTTTGATTAATATTTATGGGAAATTTTAGGGACTCTTCTTCTGCTTCGATACTTTCCGTGTGTGAATTAAATTCGAATGAATTGCCAATTTGCATTAGCAGGGTCAATTAATTTTAAATTGTCGAGATTCTAGAAGTCAGCTGTCCTTCAGCCAATACATCATTTCTTTTCATGCAGTTAGTTTTCCTTGGTATGTGCGGGTATTTTGTTTCTCTGTAAGTGTGTGTGTGTGTGACGAGTGTGACCGAGACCCATTTACACAACAAAACACAATCACGAAAGAGACACGAGGATCAGCCAGCATCAGCAGCAAGAAGAATAAATTAAATAAAAATAAAAATACAGAAGATCCATCCAAGGCAAGGTGAAAGGTCATAATAGAGCCACATCACTAACTGACCCACCCAACAGACCAAGTCACCGTCACCGATATCAAGACACTAAATGCAGAACTAACAACAAGTATTGCGCCCCAAACCGAAGCACCAACAAGGCAAGGGACAAAGTAAATAAAGTATTTCTTATTGTACATCGTATACTTTTTAATTTACAATCAACAATAATTAACTAATTGCGGTTAATTTAGTAATAATGAATAAATGGTATATATTTTGTTTAGCTGGTCATTGGTTTGTTTAGGATGGGAGTAAGCACACTGTTATAAATAATTGTAGACAATAGAGAATGTACACATCAATACTTATACTAATCAACATCAATATGCTTCGTATGTTTGTAGTTAATTAATTGCAAATCTTTAGTATAGTAACATCAATCCATTAACCTTATTAAGCTAATCATATATTATACATTCTGTCAATTTCAGATTTCATACCCCGTTTATCAATTTTAAATGAAATTGGCTAAAATGAGTCAGTTTATTGTGGAACAAGAGGCAAGTAGAGGAGGAGGACGTATTGGAAGTTTCCGATTTAAAGCTACAGAAGATTCAGTTCCTTACCGGACACCCTTGTTCTTTATCCATACCCTGGTAAGTTGTTAAATAAAGATATATATTTGTACAAAAGTTGTACTAAAAACTACTGATATTATACCTGATATAATACCACATAAGCATAGCATAATAAAAGTATTTCCAACACTTTTAAATCTCATAATCATCAGTTAAAAGTTGTGTACTAATTATGTAACTAATCTTAAGGGTTATGTCCAAAAATAGCGTATGGGTTATAATTTTGAAACGTTTGTGTTTTAATTTTAGAGTGGGAGTGTGCCGCATGTAACACGGGAAGTCTTCGACTTAATATTTCCTCCTGCGTCTAAATGCTTGCCCCTTCCTATTCAGATTTCAATTGACTCTACTTTTCCATTTTGCGATGTCCTTAGTAATGCAAATAGAGACATATCCACATTCGTTGGCTTGGGACACTGTCCTAGTTTTTTAACTGTACATAACCCACTAAAGGAACTTAAATCTGGTTTTAATGACACCAGGGGTATTTCTATATGGCCAAGGTTAGGGAGGAGAACTTTAGATGACAAAAAGTTTGCTCAAATAGTAACCGATTTTAAGCCCTCATCTTTTCAAGCTATGAGTGACTATGATGTAAACAGTTTAAGTACTAATAAGCGTTTTATAAAGTCGTCCGCAAGAACATTAAGGAGTTTAGAAGAATGTATCAAGTGTCGAGGTTCTAATTCTAATTCTCTCTTTGCTACCCTTGAAACTGGTTGGTGGGAAGTTAACGAACCAGGTGCAAATAGAGTATTAGTGGACATCCTGGAAAATTCCAATCACATAACTGGTTTTGTACTAGGAGGAATAGGTCTTCCCTTATCTACAGTTGAAGTTAGTAAAAAATCTAAAAATAACAGAGTTGAAGACGAAGAAAAGATTTGTCCCAAAGTGGATAGAGCTGAAGTATTAGGCAAAATTCTCCCTAAATTACCGAAAGACAAACCGATATATGTTCCAGGTCCATTAAATCCAGAGGAAATTATCGACCTTGTTGCAATGGGAGTTGATATGTTTGATTCTTCAATTATTACACGAATGGCAGACGAAGGCGATGTGTTCCTATTCGAACTTGATGAATATATTCCAGAAAAAGAGAAGTTGCCACTTAAAACGTATAACGAAGGTTTAGCTGGAGCTGATGTATCGAAACCGAAACTAAATTCTGACGTATTATCTTCTGTGCTTAAGTTGAAGGAGAAAAGGTAAGTATGACCAAATGAAGTGAATTCACAACTTTATTCGTATTACAAAATGTTGTTTTCCATCAGGATATGTGCATTATTCAAATATTTGTCGATATTGAGTAAATAACAATATTTTTTTCTTTCCTAGGTATTTTGACGACTTTAGTCCCATATCTCCCACTTGTGATTGCTATGCGTGCCGAAGACACACCAAAGCCTATATTAACCATTTGTTTACCGTCAAGGAGCTGTTGGGTCCAGTTCTAGTTATGGCGTAAGTAATTCTTTGCAATGATTTGCTTTGTGTGGTCACTTTTCAGCAAATATTCAATCTTTAGGGATGACAAACATAATTGAAATCGTCCAGTTTCCATTTCAGATGTCAGATAGTTTTATAAATAGATAACATATTTTGTTTAATGACAAATGCTACTGCTTTACAATCTCGTGCTAATTGGATAAGAACTTTTAGATACTTAGACAATCCAATCCAGTATGCAGAAATAGAAAATTATTAATAATTCATGACACTTGTGCAATACAGAGAACTAACATATATTATATTACTGACCTTTTAGACACAACCTCGTCACTTTTAACCGATTCTTTGAAGCTATTCGACACTGTATACAAAAGGACAGTGAGAATGGTCAACTGCTAAAGAAATTAAGAAATGCAGTGAAAGTCGAAGTCCCTGAAGAAGCAAGTAGTGATATAAACGCCCCTGTTGGGATAACAGTGGGAATTAACCTTAATTTGTAGTAAATAGTGTAC
Organism: Tomocerus mixtus; assembly: GCA_034694165.1. Classification (NCBI taxonomy): domain Eukaryota; kingdom Metazoa; phylum Arthropoda; class Collembola; order Entomobryomorpha; family Tomoceridae; genus Tomocerus; species Tomocerus mixtus. The sequence goes on along the minus strand of JAQFYC010001440.1, from coordinate 30,119 downwards.
ATAGTAAATCATAATTCATTAGTGTTATGTTGTAGTTCTTTACAATTGTTTTTGTCATAGTACGTTTTAAAAAGTTGTGGTTTTCTTAATTCTACAATTTATGTTCTTTGACTGTTCTGAAATACACAATTGATTAGCTGTTTTTGACCTACGAATTGCAATTTAACAGTATATTAGTATAGATGAAAGATTCAATGCAAAATATCAAAAATTAGGCAACGTACAATAAGAAGTAAGATCAAGAACACATCACAACTACTATGTAGGAAGACTCATTTTTATTTCAAACAAAATTGTTATTCTATTCTAACTGACATGAAAGCATCATACATACAAAATAATATTATGTGTAGTGTAGTGTATATCAACTAAGTAGTTCTTTTATTTATTATTTTATGTATATTATTCCCACATTACACTATCTTATATTCTATCTATTGCCTACCTAACTAACACATCAGGTTAGATTATTCATTTACTTCCTTTGAAAATTTTTCAGATAGGTAGAAAAACAATGCAAATTCGACTGTGTTCTGGATTAAAGTAGCCTGACTATAGCTGTTACAGTTAGTAGATTAGGCTGACTTTACAATATTTTTTAATTAAATTTATACCCACTATATACATACATAGATTGATAGTGATGTGATGTGTATTAGCATATGCTAATTATTAGTGACATTCGCCACTTGTAAACTGAAAAGTCAGCTTCACGGGGTATGACAGGTCACAAAATATTCGTACAAGATATTTTTTAACTTAGATGTCACTAATGTTCTAGTAATTAGTGATGCATTACATAAAGTCAACTCTCTTTACTCCTCCTTACAACCATTACTATAACAAAGTTTCCGTATTTCACACAATAATAGTTAAGGAATTGTACGACTATATTCTTTGTAAATAAGCGTATTATGCATGTAATGTGTACAATACACTAAACTATTTTTCTGTATCTAATTGAGATTTCTATTGCCTTAGTACTTAAATGCTAGTTACAAATAGTTGTTTTTTTCGATTATTTTATTTACTACGTAGTAAAAAATAAAATGCTAATATACAAGCTAAACCTGTACCCTCTATTTTCATGGAGTATTGTATACTATCACTAATTCAACATAGTATTTGTAAGTATTGCCGTTTTCCCAATTTTTCATATCATATTATTATCATTATTTATGTACAGTTATGATAAAAGTATACAATCCTAGAAACAGATTTGAATACATCAAAAGTTAAAGAGAACTTTAGATTAACTTTTATAATCAATGTAATGCTGTCGCAGATTTAACAAATAATCCACTATAAGATTCATAATATGGCTATAATTTCTCAATAGGACAGAAAATATAAACAATCACTTCACTCACTATGTAATTAATGACTAATTAATGAGCTACAAAGTCTACAAGTCTAGTTATAAGTTAATTATTATGAGCTGTATTTAGTTTTTAAAACTCTTAGCTATGTAAGTTAATCATTTAATTATCTGAAATTTCGATATCTCTTAGTTTTTCAATTGCTGGGGTTAGGGTTGTATAAGCTATTATGCCTTTTGTATTAAGTGGATGAGTATCTGATGAATAGTCTAATTTCTCTCCATTTATCGTCATCATTTCGCCACCGAGAGCGTTTAGGATACCGTTACCTGCACAAAGGTCCCATTTTTTAATATTAGTTACATGAAGATAAACGTCTGCACGTCCGGCGACAACTTCCAACACTTTGTAACCTATAAAATAGTAAATATAATTGGATTATGGCCGTAGGGAATTGTTTTTCAGTTCAATAATAGGATTGTGCCAATTAAAATTAATATTTTACCTGCTCCAGCAGCAGGAGTTATTTTAAATGGTTCCTTGGGACCCAAAGCCGTGCTGGTCATATTGTAGACCTTGCCCTGATGAGAGCGACTGACGATGACTCTTAAGGGGGTACTAACACCGGATTTGTTGCTTTCGCCGTTAGCGTTTGAATTTGCTTTTGCTTTGACAACTGAATTTAAATTAGGGGAGTTTCCATAGCCTACAACAGCCCAGTAAGTTTCCTCTTGGAAAGGGCGATGAATAACGCCCATGATGGGAACTGAAATTAAGGAAATTTTAATAGTACGGTAACAATTAATTCATTTTATGGCACTTTGAGAAACTTAAAATTATTGTTACCTCCTTTAATGGCGACACCAACCATTGTTGTCACATAGTTAACCATGTTTTCTGCAATTAAGAAAATATGACAGTAGTAATTGTAATTCTTCTTTATGTCTCAATTTGCGTAGGTTTGTATTTATATTTTGCAGTGTTTTACCTGTGTATTCTTGAGTAGCATCTAGTGGATCAATCCATACTGAAACATCTTCAGCATCAACGGTTTTGTCCACAGTAAAAATATTTGTGATTTCGTCATTTGTAATTGCTGGAAGAGGGACATCGGCCATATCAGGACTTTCTGTGTATTCTTCGGATATTACCTAACAAAGAGTAGAAAATATTAGTAAAATTATGTATACTTTCTTCTTATGGCAAATAGTACTTGTATGGACATTTTTAGTTTGTGTTTTCATATATTTTCTTACTCTAACTCCTGGGAACGCTTTTCGTAATCCAAAGAACATTACTCTGTGGGATCGGAAGTCTCCTTCTGTCACGGGATCCTTCGCTCCTTCTTTAGTTTTTCCTGTAGTTAGTGAAAATTAGTTTACATGTGGAATTATTTCAACGAAATCAGTCTCATAGTAGAATTTACAAATTTTTCTTCGAGTTTTATGATTTACCTTTGCTCTTTTCTTCAAGGGCAGCAGCACTTTTTCTAACCGCAACTACTTCGACTCCTCCACGAGTAGCAACATCAACTGCAGCAATAAGCAGTTGTCTTAAACTGACTTTATTTGTATTTTGGTTGTAAGGATTATCCAGGTGCAAGGAAGATGAGCTTGGAGAACTTGTCCTTTGGCCACTGTACGCATACAAAAGGATAAGTAAGCCTAGGGCACACACTAAGAAAATTCCGCATTTGTTTATTCTGACAGCTCCGCCGAAATTCATTGCGAATAAATAACTGAAGGTTTCACACTTCGACTTAAGTACTTTAGATGATCTTTTGTTCAGCTTCTTCTGATTTATGATTATGTGTCCAACCAGTGTCCTATTCCTGCAATTTCATAAAAAGCATTTAGCTACTATATATCGAACGTAGAAAATTGTTTAAAAGTCATGCCCATATAATATAATGTAGCAGATTGTATAAAACAGAGAAATTTTTGCAGTTGCAGGGTTGTTGTACTTACTTTTACATAAAATGAAGTTTCCGGTTATAGAGATTGACTAACCAGTGTCATAGTTTTCTCAAATTATTCTTCTAAGCTGAGAAGATATTTATTTGTATCGTATACCTTTGGTGCAATAGATTTTCTTGTTTTCTGTTTTCTTTAGGAGGAACACATCTTTACATTTTTGTAGTTGTAATTAAAATTTACCCTAGATTCAAGATTTGGAACTGGATGGACAGGACAGAATTGTATTTCTTTTTTATTTGTGAGGGCTTTGTATCATCATCATTTTCTCATTCTCAGTTTAGTATGCCTCTCAAACCTCTTGTTTGCTAAAGTGCATCATTAATTTGTAAATCTGCAAATAATTATACAACCTTCAGTAGTAAAAATAAATAGGCAAGTGAAAACAATTGCTGGGCATAATTTCACTTAAAAGTTTAAAGATGTATTGCAAAAAATACGCTACATATAATATACGCATTTACGCATAGGATATTATATGATATACGCAAGTATTATTAGTACATTAAACTTCATTTAGACGCTTCTTGCTTACCGTGATTAAGTTGATGGTGCATAAATAAATGATTGCTTTACATTTCAAGACCAGATATAATCAGAATAAAATAAGTAAACTAAAAACTTGCACATACACACACAACACAACTTCCACGGGACTTGATTCAATCTTTAAATTTTGTATTTTAGTAGTTTATGTGAGAATATGTGCGGAAGCACGTATAGAAGACTTTAACAGTAAAATAATTTACATTGCTAATTCTAATCTGATTCACAGATGAGCATATTTAGATCCGTCTCTGTCTGTACCTCTGTGCTGTATAGAAATAGAACTTAGGTAAGTAAGGTGAGAAGTAAGAACAAGAAGTTAAGTTTAAATGTCAAGTTTAGATGCCCAGGGTTTCGAATAGAAATTCAGGCGCCAGGTGGGAACGTGTGCAAATCAGCTGCTCTTCATCTGTACAAGTGCAAACAATACATACAGTAAGTAGCACAAACAACTGGAGCTTTACAGCTTAATAAAATCTCACTAAAGATTAACTTATTGTTAAGTAAGGCTTTAGTTAACACACTTAATTTGCATAATACTAAAGGTTAATTATAAGTGAATCCGTATAAACGAAAGCTCGTTGAACTTCTGTATGTCAAGTTTAGCCTATAGCGTAAATAAATACACCCTAAACTCATAAAAAGCGTTAAGCTAAATACGTAATGTATGCAAAGTGTAAGTGTGTTAAATACTAGTAATTTTTATGCAATTTTAGCTAAAATTATTAAATTATATTGTACACATTGGCTAATTCCTATAATTGAAAATCTCAAAGCACTGACAGGCCATTTAAAATGTATTTTACCTCTTTGTAGCATTTTATGTACTTTGCTATGATATGATATGATCCTTGATTTCAGTTTATCGAACTAGAATAGTGAAGAACAGGATCCTATAACCATGTAGTATTATACTTGTAATATATTTATATTACATACGTATACTTATACATACTAACACTTGACTTATGTGATGTGCATGTATATTTCCTCTTGTCATGCAGATTACTTTATATGTAGAGCCTCTTGTCGAGTTTAAATGAAGCCTGCTGTAAAACTGGAGTCATGCAGTCTGATTCTGATTCTCATGAAACGCACATGCAAAAGGGAAAGACCCAGGATGAAGAACAGACTCTACTATAGTAGTTTGTAAAATGTTCTTGTAATTTAATACCTAGCATAGTCGTTACTGACTGAATTAATAAGTCCTCTCAGTCTGTAGTCTGTAAGTATTTGTTGTTTCGGGATGTACTTTAGTTCATGCAAATGGAATAATTAGGTTGATATTTTCTATGCATGAAAGTTACGGCGTAATTTAATTAACTACTTTATATAGATACTTACTACTTGAAAAATGTGAATGAAAAATATAACTTGACATTGAAAAATTGTTAAACTACTTAAACTAGGTTAGTAGTATACTAAGCTAAGTTATCCTATAATATGCTGTTTTTACTATTATACTATTATGTAATTTCGATTATTAATTTCAGTTGTAAAACTGCCATATAATCATTCCTCTGAATAAATACAATACAATACAATACAATACTTAACAACACGAAATTATTTATTTATTTATTTTAATTTTCCATGTGTGAGGATGTGACAACGTAATGCGTTTAATTGAATAATTAATTGAACATTACATTACATACCCACTACCTTACCATTTCTATGCGTTTAGGATTGCAGCTTTATATTGTGCATTATAATATGGTGCGTATAGTGGAAAGGGATTTAGTATTCGTTGTCCTTAATATTGCATTGATTGATTTTGAATTATTTGTATTTTTGTATATTTAATACCTCATTTTGCCCAAAAGGAAATATTTTGTTTGTAAAAATATTTTGTGCTAAATTATCTAAATGAGGTACCACAATAATTTAAGGCTAAAAGAAGGATTTGGATTTAAATCGCACGTGCGAATAAGTGTTTACATTACATAATCTTTTATTACGTCGACATTAATTAAAGTTTAAGCGAAACGTGTATCATGCCATATGATAGTTATGTAGATACTTAGGATAACATTAGTAAGGTCATTCTGTCGAGCACTGACCACAATCAGAATAGACTTGATAGAGTGAGGTGAACAAATCCGTAATAGTTGAATATTTACTTATCAGATCACTGAATGCCATATAAATTAAAGATGAAACGTACTTGAAAGGCAAACAACACATAAATATGTTTGTAAATAGACGTTTACATAAATATAAATACGTAGTAAGGTGAGTAAGTTTAAGTATATCCTATATTCACATTCGCATCCCTAACTATATATCCTGTTGCTGTGCTATGTATGATGAAAGTGCTTAAACTACCTACTACCTACATCATCACTACTGTACCACGTTGCGTTGCACTGCACTTACCTTAAGCAAGGCAAATCGCAGTAAATGGTAAAAGTAAAGCGTATATTAAGTACGTAAGCCAAAGCTAATCCAACCATTTCTAAAGATAAGGTGCTATCGCATACTTATTACGTAGAATAAACACATGATTTAGGTTTTTAATGTAATTTAGCTCTTTAAAGCCTCAAATATACGACACAATGTGTAAATGAGTATGCAAGTTGAACTCCTGTACGTCACTTCAATATGCTTTTTATGGAATAGAGTAAACTAGTTTAATTTTATGTAGTTGATGTTTAGTATTTTTGTTATTCTCAACATAATAAATATGTGAAACGCATATTGGGATTTGTTTTCTGTCTTCAGATGCAGACACCACAAATACTTAAAAAGTAAATATCAAATAATACTTAATTTAGAATAACATAAACATAATAATGAGTAATATGTTAAAAAAGTATGATACAAAGTGTTAGTATCAAAGAGAAGATGCTCCTCTTAACTCAAATATTGAAAGAGTAGGACAGATGCAAATTTTTTCGTACGTAGATAACCTCTTATATGTATTTATAGAATTTTTATACTTTACTTATACGTAAAAGCTTAAGAATGTCAGAATGTGTGGTTTCTTTCATTATCTTTCCTTTACATTATAAAGTTATAAACAGAAGTCAATGTTATTCGCCCACAATAACAAATAAATTATTATTATTCTCATTAAAGATACATAGTTTCTTTCTGGCATGTTATAGCATAGAGAAACGTAACAACGCAATTTGTAAAGTAGATTTGGTTCATAGAATTTGCGTTTGAACCCCTTAAAATGTTTCTGACGCATCTTTTCTTGCGATTCGAATTAATCTGAAAGATCTGTACAAATACATAAACATACACACAGTTCATACGCACGCATTAGGTACATACCTTGGTATATAATATTATGATCTGATCTATTCCGTATTATTGTATGTAAACTGTGAAAAAAACAAGAGAATACGCATGTAATGTAATGTAGCTTTTGGTTAGGATTGCATTTACTTACCTTTACCTTACCTACTACCTACGTTGCAGAATCTTCATTACAAGCTTAGTGATACACTTACGTGTATCTGTATCTGTGGCTGATAATTTGTCTGTATCTGTTAGTAGGTAAGTTAAAGCTAAACGTAAGCTGTCATTGTTTGTCTACAACTTCATCTCTACTTGACTTGTTGTCTTGGATCGAATAAAAAACTAGCAATCCCTATACATATAGTTAATTTCTTTCCAGAAAGGACTCTGATTCACTTATCTTTGCCCTAGCAATCACGATCTTACATCTTTGTACTTCCAAAACTGAAGAAAAGAAAGATTTTTTATGTGCAAGATACTTATTGCATTCTATATTCTGTACACAGCACTGTATTGTCTTATGTCTTACCTTAAGTTACCTATACTAAGTATCTTTACTAGTATTTGCTTATATTTACTGTACACATATGTATATAGAGTGTAGTACAGTACAAGTGCAGTGCATGCACTAAGCGTATGGTAACACATACACAATGCAAATGTTAATCTCATGCTGACGACGAGGAAAACTCCTCTCTGTATATAGAAAGGCGGAGTTTTACATGAGCGAAACTGTATTAGCATTAACTAACAAATGTACTATTCGTATGTATAATGTAACTAACTATCAGCAGAACAGCACATTATTAATGCATGCAAGTTCAGTTAAAAGGTTCTACTATTTACTACTTACCTACTATTTTCACAATATGTAGTACTAATGTGTGTGTAAGGTCTTTCTATAAGGTATTTTCCATTTATGTATGCACCTATGTAGTAGGTAACTCCCAAAACTAAAATTAGGGGTTATAATATATTAGATTTTAGGTAAGGTATAATATTTTACAAAGTCTGGTGTGCTATGTACGTGTCATAGGCAGATGAATCCGTGCCTTGTGTGTTATTAGTATTATTTTTATGGTTTTGCAAGTATTGAACATGAAATTGAAATTCATATTGTCGTTGAAGATTTTTTTCTTATCTGCGAAGGTGCTAAAATGATTTTACTCTTACAAATCCGGAAGATACTGCGAATTATGTGACTTATGGGAATATGCGCTACATAAGTTATAATTGCAATTAAGAACCAGCAAAACACCTCTTTTGACTTCGAATTTCTGTAGTTGATCTTGGATAAACATTTGGAAAATAAAAAGATAAATATATGTAAGATCATGCTATAGTAATAGGGCAAGGGGTCCTTTGTGTCTGATTGTACTACATATTTATGGGCCTACGGCATATATATACATAATATGTAAGACTAATACTTTTACTTATTGCAACCTATAGAATTGACTGCGTAGTATTTATATACATAGTAGATGCAGATGGTATACTATTGTACTTAAATGTGTGTGTGTTGTATTCTGTTGCTTTGCTGAGTTTTGCTAATGCAAATCCTGCATTTAGGAAGGTTACGTTACGTTAAGTTACGTTGTTATATATCACATCCACATCATCATGTCAAACCAAACTATATCCAAGTCCATGTATATGTGTTTGTGTCTTTTGTATGTAGTATTCCATTTGGTTGGCTTGCAATTGCAATCGCAGTTTTGCAAATTGTTGTAATATTTGTAAATGCTACATCAAACATCAGTAACACTACATTTGCTTAAATATTTATGCAGAGAAGATATTGGCACACAATAAAGCAGTAGTTACACTTGACATGGAAAATTCTACTTGTGATGAGAGATTTATTTTGGAAAAATGCATACTAATGCAAGCCATTATAACTTAAGTCAACTAAAATGTAGTAAATTTTAATGTTTGCAAACTTATTTACGATGTTACTTTGGCCTTTCGCTTACCTAAGTACGTTGTGTACTGTACTCTTTTCTGCATTACTGTATTATGATGAGAGTTCATCATGGTTATGTTTTATTCGTTTTATAATTGCATTTGCAATATAAACCATTAATCCATTGTAATAGTATTTGTATAACAATACAAACTAAAAACAATGCAATACATTTTGTTTAAACCTTAGACTGTAATATGTAAATGAATAATTATTTTGCATTAAATTGCTTATACACCTAATATGACAGAGGAATTAGGGGATAGAAGATATGTCTGAGTCTACTAGTTTATATAGGAGTTGCTATGCATATTTATATAGGTAATATAGAGAATGCAATGGACAATGCAAACTTGCTCCTAAAATAATGATGCAAAGGGGACAGAGTGTTTGGTCAGATGAGGAAAGAAGATTATTTAGGAGATGAGAGTGCTCATTGCATTATTAAGGTTATGTTTATGTTTTTGTATACATAACAGGGCAGATACATTCAAATAAGTAAAATCTAATGTAACATAAACATGTACATGGCATAGGTAGATACATCCACATAGTAGACACATAGTAGAGCATAGAAATTGAAATGAAAACAAGTAATGGTACTTATTGCTAACATAAAAATTGACATACGCTTCACATTTACATTTACAATGTATAAACATGCTCGTATGACAAATCTCATTGTCAGTTTGTTTTAAGTTTGTAAACCCGATACATAAATACATAAGTTACTTAAAATCTACTTACGATACGATTGCGATTGTAGTGCTTATACTATATACAACTTATTTCAAAATAAAAGGAAGAATCCTAGACAGAAATTCATCTGCTCTAACGTAAGTCCTAAGCAAATGTGCCAAACCTAACCAAACCAAACCAGAGCAGAGTACGAGTGTACAGTGTACTCTATTACTGTACCATACTAATAAACTGTACCTACTGCTGCACTGTTACTATACAAAGGAAACGCTCAGCAGGCCAAACCAAACCAAACCAAACCACATTTACTTTACTTTGTGTTTGTGAATTTGCTGTCTGTACGTTACTTATGTAGTAAGTAAGTAAACTGACACTACTCTGACAGTAGGTATACACCTACATAACATATACATACATTTATATATGTTGTAGTCCAATTGGACATCTTGTAGCCCTTGTCGGGCAATACATAAGTATAAGATGTCAAATTTTTCAGAAATCTTTAAAAAATAGTTGCGCATTGAAACAAGAACAGTAAACAAGATTTTTAGCAGATTTGGATACACAGAAAAAAAATCTCTTTATTGGATAATTTTACTGGTTTAGTAAATAATTAGCTTTACTTTACACATAATTGTAACTTTAAGCAATTATTTCCTGTGACATCAACTAGGTAACCATTACGTACACGCTAACGAAGTTACTATTAAAATATTTATCTGACGCTACAAAACTTTCAGAACACAGAAAGCTTGTTACTTTTTGCTAACGCTGCAAAATACACATTTAGCACAGTTGAAGATTTTGCAAATTGCGTAAATATATACAGAATTTCTGTTGATATTGACATGACAAGACAAGGAATGTCGAATTTGACTACAACATATACATAATGTTCAAGTTACATAGTAACAGAAAGGGCTAAGCTAAAATTTTCCTAAGCCGAGGCCATGTATTCTTCTATACTGTATAATATAGGGAAGGAAACCAAACCAAACTCAAGCTACGAAGACAGACTTACTAAAAACGAACTATATAAGTAATGTATGTATGTATACTATAAGGTATGTAATGTATGTACTATGTAATATATATTCTGTTCTGCTCTGCTGTTCAATGTTAAAGTCCAACTCTCTTAACTTAACTGCAACTCCAACTCAGAGCAGCCCATCTGACTGATCAGTCACATTTTCATAACATAGTACATAACATAACGAGGAATAAGAAGCTAAAGCTAAGCTTGCAGGCAAAGCAAAGGCAAACTAAAGGCAAAAGTTGAGCTAAAGCTAAAGGAGAGTTCCTATTACAGAGAATACAGCAGAACATTACATAGGAACAGCACGTAGAGACAGTGTATTTTATTTTATTTACGTTTTGAGCCACAGTCAGCTGTTAGGAGCTCGAGGGCAGACTGACCTAAACAAAGGAGTTGACTTCTCTTCATTTGACTTACGTTAGCCATCACAACAGATCAGAAAATAATACTATTACGTTTCAGTTATACTTACATAGATAACACACATACAGTACACAACATACTCTTTACTTACTTTACCATTTACATTAGTGCACTTTTACAAAGAGTTGCTCTTTACTTAACTTAGAATAGAATAGATTTGTTCCTGAGTTGTGAGACCACATCAGATCAGATCAGTCCAGAACCAAAAGAAGACCTTCCTTAACTAACTATATAGATATAGACATAGACACTTATTTAGAATTAGTTAGTTGTATTGTATTGTATAGAATTATGTTTAAGTTTAAGGTTTGTTAAGCACTCTGGACTTGTGGATTTCATTTCAGGTAGTCTCTACGATTTCCTGTCCTGTTTTTGTCCTGTCCTCCTTCAATATAACCAAACCAATAAACCAATTAAGTAAAGAAACTTATTTTTTCAACAACCCCCTTTAGAATTTACCTGGCTATATAATTTTAATAGCTCTCGATCCTACAATATTCCTTCCATTTATTTATTTCTGGGCTAGGCTAGACTGCTATCCCTATCTGTCCCTATTATCTTCTTCTCTTCACTTATTATTACTCTTTTTGTCCAGTCCAGTCCAAGCCAAGCCAAGCCAGGAGTCGAGTCATCTATAGTATACTAACTAGTTTTTAGCCTTCGTTTTTAGATTATGTATTCTCTTTAGACGTGTATTTATGTGAATTTATGTAGGAGAAGTATGTGACGTTACTAGGATATTTAGCAACACAAGTCCAGTCCAGCCAGGTCCAGTTAGATTTTATTGTACAGTACTTCAGGATTATTTATTAAAGTTTGTTGGAATTTTTGGAGTTGGGAAGTCCAGTCTAGTTCAAATCAAAAATTATACCACTACTGAACACTACTACTCATTGCCAGTATTTTTGCTAAGAGATACCTGAGTTTATTTAATTAGTTAGTTTAGTTAGTTAGAAATTAGGTTTTTATGTACCAAAAGACAGGAAAGGAGAATCAAATCAGTTTAACAAGTGCAAATGATATTTATTTGCAAAATCTTGATGGCTCTCTCCTCTATGTGGATATAAATTAAATTCATCTTGGTTAGGGAGTGTCAGTCAGTAAATTAGACTGACCTGGCCAGTACCAGCCAAGCCAGACTGTCAGATCAGCAGAGCTGATTTGTCCACTGGGAAAAAGCTCATAATGCTGGACCTGGAAGTTGTTCCTGAACAAGGACTTCAAGCTGACAATGAGCAATGGGAGATTTTACTGGGTAAGTTAAATACGCACTTTTTTACATCATCTTCTAAACATTTATCTTTACGTTGACAATAATTCAGTTAAGAGATTTTGTTAAACTTAAAGAGATTACTTTCTAAAATGGATTCTAAAGTTCATTTTTTAAAGAAGTGGTCTTCAAGAATATATTTTAGAAAATTGTAGTTTAGTTTGAAAATAATGTCTTAGGAAATTGTGATTTTAAAGATCTGCAAGTATTTAGGTAACGTATTTAAAAACATTTTAATAAATAAATAAATTGTGCTCTAAATAAGAACATTCTCTTGTATACGTTTTTAAGAATTTTCTTTAGAAATTTTCTTTGTAAAGAAATTGTACTAATTTGTTCCTAAGTATGTAAAGATATGCTGTAAATGTGTATACATACAGATAAGCATTTTATTTCCGATATTTTCTTTCCGTTATGGTTTCTACTTGCAGAGTTGGCAAGATGTTCTTAAAAATTGGCAGCTTAACAGGATCAATATTTTGTTAGCATTTAATCTACCTGTAATCGTTTAGCTAAGTGTTTTGAACACGTTTAGGGATTAAAGCTGAAAGAGAACTTGTCTTTGGACTTGGACTGCCATTTTTATTATCTTTATGTACACATGGAAAGTTTTTACCTATCTTAACCCAAAGTGTATCAACATTCAATCAAACAGAACACGACCACGACCTATACACGACTCAATCAGCCAAAGAAAAATGAATTACGCGACAAAATAAATATGATTACAGTAATAATGATTTAGATTAGTTTGGCTAAAAAGGTGATTGAACGGCAATTCAATGTTAAATTTTTATCTGTCCTTTATTGTATGTAATGCATAGAAGTCAAAGGTCGATTTTTGTGAAGCCAGGCCAAGCCTGGATTTATAAACGTTGAACATTTGAATGAACTTCGGATGAGATGTGATAGGAAATCACTGAGCATTTAGCTAGTGACAGCGGAGTACATTATCTGTAATGAGATTTTGACAAGATCCATTTTATTGAACCTGTTTCTCTTATAATTTATGCATGGCAATGTTTACAGGGATTTACATAAGGTACAAAGGTACTTGCTTAGTGCAGAGTATGTAGATCATTATTATTATAATTGTGTAGTTCTTTATAATCAGCTAATTAATATACATCATGTAAGTATAAGTTGAGATGTGCAATGTAAATGTAATGCAAATTATAATTCATTTTGGCGTATGTGTATGTATTTATTATACGTATGGTGTGATTAGGTTATTACGTGTTAAACAGCTGAAATGAAATCTGTAGTTAAGCTTTTGGATGGGATGACGTGATGGGTGTTACACAAATTGATAATATGGGATATGGATGGCAATGCATTGTGTAATTGTGTATTACTATTATAAGTACTGATTGTGCAACACATCTATTTATACAAGTGGTTTGGATTGATTCGATTTAACTTTAACTATTGTCAGTTTAATAACAACAATAAATATTTAGCTACCATATATCATCCTATTCATGTCAATACATACGTATGCAGAAAAAATGTGTATTATAAATAATAGTACATAAATACTATAATATAAACTGTAAACTAATGTTGCGTAAATTTTTTTCCTAGTTAATAATATTTAGCTTAGGAATGAACGATTTCTGCATTAAGAAGAGTTCATGGTAGGTTTAGTATAGTAGAAGGTAATACAAAAAATGATTCTTCGATGATATTGGTACATGTATTGACATTATTGGTATCTATCCATGTAACGTGCTAAAGCGCTAACTACAGCTGCAAATAATAAACTAACCTTATGTGTCTTTGTTTTGTTTTCATAGGAATGCATTTCTCTCAAGCTGTGGCCATTGTTCAGTCCCAGGTTCATGTCATCAAGTCAGCACATGTTGTCTACAACGACCAGGTGCGTTTATCAGCGAAAAACGTTAGTATATAACATATATGCACAAAATGACATTGATTTGAGTTGTTGTTACATGATAAATGTCAAATTGACACTTTATACAATGCTTACATGATACAATGGGATAAAGAATTTTTGGAGAATGAAATAATTGAATCTAAATGATTTTATACAATAAAAAATGTATTGATGTTTTTCAGACACCGTTGTCCCATGATCTCATTCTTGATTTGCCACAAGACGGCCTTCGTCTTATGTTCGACTCCAAGTCACAAAGACTCAAAATGATTGAAGTTTACAATTTGAGACTCGTTCGTCTCAAATATTGGTAATTATGCTTTTTATTATTATCATTATGGTAATTAGTAGTTTCTGAATGTTTTTGGATTTGTAGAGGTAATTATTTGCTTACCTAAGTGTAAACTGTGTGATATTGTAGCAATACAACCTTCAATGGACCTGAAGTGACACCGTCGGTGGAGCAAATAGACCGCTGTTTCGGAGCAACGCGACCTGGATCTTATGACAAGCAGAGACAGCTTTTTGCACTTAATTTTCGTGGACTTAGCTTCTTTTTCCCTGTGGACTTGCAATATCAGCCTCATTACAGTCACGGCCTGGGCTCCCTTAGATTTCCTGGAGATTCATCACCTGTTTTGTCCAGAATGATTCTTTACAATGGTAAATACATACTTACACACATTTCTTACTTTTACATCAACTCTATTGCCCTAATTAGGAATAGAGATTAAATTGATGATTATTGTGCTTTGTGATTATAGGCAATAATCCTCCAGAAGCTCCAGTACCAGCATTGCCAGCGGCGTGTTACAAAGGGCACGTGTACTGCGACGAATGTTTTGTGATGAGAAATTCATGCGGGAATCGAACGCTTGGACTTCGTCTACGTCTCTTTACTCATTCCAACAATATTCTTGAGCCTACTCGAGTTAATTTCGAAAGAGAAATTTTATTTGGCGAATTTGCTCAGAGTGTACAAGCTAAATTGGGCACTCCTTCCAGAATTTATTACAAAGCGGACGACAAAATGAAAATCCACAGTCGGGAAGCTCATAAGAAGAATAACGGCAAATCTGATTACTTTTTCAATTATTTGACCTTGGGCCTGGTAAGAAAACACTAATTATAAAAGAATTTAGCAACTATAAGGCATGCAGGATTAATTAACGCATTATTTGTTTGCGTAGGATGTACTCTTCGATGCTCGTAGTCATAAAGCAATAAAGTTTATCTTGCACACCAATTTTCCTGGCCATTACGACTTTAACAGTTACCATCGTTGTCCATTTTCTTTGCGAATTGGACGAACCCCTTCATCCAACATGACAACCATAACTTCACCTCCACCTTCAATAAATCTCACAACCACCGGCAATCACAACAATTCGAAATCCAACAAGAGCCAAAACAACCAATCCAAATCTCCGAAGATCAAGAAGAATGGAAACAATAACGGGAATAATAAAATGGAGAAAATAAACAATTGTCAAGATTTATCTGGTCCTGCTACAATAAATACCTCGTCATTGAACAATAGTGACAACACAAACTCAAGCATGGGAGACAAGCATTGGATTTCCGTTAAATACGATTCTCTGTGGGAGGAGCTAAGCGATTTTGCTGGAGATAGTAAAGATCGCTTAGAGAGACCTGTCGTCCTCACACGCTCCTCATCCAACAATCCATTCGGCTCCAGTTTATGCTACGGAGTACAGGATATGATTTTCGAAGTGATGAGCAACGATCACATTGGCTCTGTTACTTTATATCAGATCGACCCATAACTGAGATTCTTCATAAAATTAAATTCTTTCGGATAAGTACTACATAATTCAAAATGTTTGGTGACAGAATAGCCACGGCCCATAATGACAGCCACTATGAACATAAAACCACAAGTTCTACAAGCCCTTAAGTTTCACTGCACACTAACTCAATACAAGATAAACCAGTTCAATTGTTTCATATCGTAATCGTAAACCGCAAAAACAATCCTTAATTAACAAAATTAATCACAATCACACCGTGTCGTCAAAAACTACTTCATAAAGTCCAGTCAGAGTTCAGATCAGACAAACCAATCAAATTAGCACAAAAAAAGAAAACAAAAATTAAGATTCAAGCAAAGCATTAGCTAACTATAATCTAATTATATAGCAATTGAATTGAAGAAAATCTAAATGTGACCATCACCTATGTACTCGCCTCAATTTTTAAGAAGCTAACAAAATTATTATTTGTACTTCAGAAACTTACTTAACTGGTATATGTATAGGAGTAGGTATTTACTAAGCGAACTAATGTAATACCAAACAACTCAAATAATCAGTCAAGTCAAAGTCAACCAAAATGAAAAGCCAACATTTTATAGCTACTAACTTATATAAAATTATAGGCCATGTCCTGTTTAACAGTTCATTAGAACAAACACAGAAAATATTATTATATTTGTACGGAGAATCCATGTAGGCAACATGTTGGTTTCTAATCTTAAGTAAACTGTAGCTGAAAGACAGGTTCACGTCATTCGTTCAGATCGTAGATCATGCCTGACTGTGAATATTCTCGATTAGTAAATCTAATTGTAACGAAGTATAACGATAACGATCACCGAATAAGTAGAATTTTATAGTCGAAAAAGTTAATTGCTAATCTTAAATAACATAACAATTATAATTAAACATATTAAAACAATTGCAGAAACTGTTTCCCGTCTCGTCTTATCAAAATAACAAAGTAGCCCAATTACGCTACATAAATATAAGTTAAACCCAAAAAAAATTGGTTGTGTTTCTAAATAAGTAAATAGATAGATGATGAACGATAGTGGACAGTTCCCTCTAATTCGTTGGCAAATATTTCCATTGTGTATGGAGTGTGCAATCCAGATTCTCCAGCTTTGGAGCTCCAGTTCAATGAATCCCCCAATACTGTGTATTTTACCTAAACATATAGGTGATAGGAATTTGAAAAACATGGAGTTGGAGGGATGTGGGTGGGTGTATGTGGTCGGATCTTGAGAGAGCTTACGCAAATAACATCTGTATGTAATCTTTTAGGTATTTATTAAAATGATTCGAATTCGATCGAAGGCTCATCTGAAAATATAGAATTTTACTAACATACAAATACAACTTATCTATATAAGTAGTACAGCTACCTGTAAAAGTAATTAATCCAATTATGATAATGTGAAGTAAAAAAAGTCGTTTATCTGTGGTGGCCCAAAATTGTGGCTAGTAATGTAATATTTAATATAAGTATATAACTAAAACAAAAAATTAATCTCTGCACTAGACTGCACTTGCAGTTTGAAAGTTTGAACGTTTGAAGTTTAAATTTTGAATAGACAAGGTAAAACCAAAAAAACTGACTAAAACAATACAAAATAGTAGAAATAATGAAATAGCACTGTAATGTTATTATTGTTAGATATTTTAGTTTTAGTTTCGTTAGTTAGTGAAGTAGAAACGTCAAAATGTACCCAAGTACTAGTTAAATAAACATGTACGAAAGCGCACCACACTCGTTATTTATATAGGGAATAGAACAGAACACAGGTCAGGTCAGGTAATATTATGGTACCTATTACTACTGTAGTTAATATTAATTACCTTTGCATTGCACTACTACGGTTGTATTGTATTGTAATTTAAAATTATATTTCTTTAAAGAAAATGGCACGCGTTTACCATTTACGGAACAAAAATGCTATAGGCCTACAGTGACTTGACTTAGAAATAATAACTTGACTTCCTATTGTATTTAAATTAGTTTTACTATTTACCTCGATCGATAGTTGAAGCGAAAATATATTATTGTTTTTATTATTATCTCATATTATGATGAATAACGAATGATGTGACAATTTATTTCTACATACCCACTTGTAGTAGCTGTAATTATCCAATTACTAATTAGTAAGTTATCTAGTTGAACTTCACAACAAAACAGGAAAGCGCTTTTTGTGAAGGTTTACATATTACCTGTGTAGATGCTGTAATACTAAAATAGAAAACATAGGTCAGACTACAGAAACAAGAAAAAATACATAAATAGTTTAATAATAATCTAGTTTCTCAGGTTAATTTCAATTGTATATTGTAAATTGTAAATGGTACCTATAAAGAAAGAAAGAAACACAAAAATGAAATAGTTTCAACATTTTAACTAATTATATAGTTACTAGTTTACTAGTATTAATTACAATGAACGAATTTTCCGCACTCGCAATATAAGAATTAATAAGAATTCGCCTTCGAATGTCGAATATTTTCAAGATGTGGCTTAATGTTACATAATATAATTAGTTTTGAATTAATTATTCGTCTATATGTATTTGTAATTTGTAGTAGCTCCTTTTATGCTACCGGAATCGTAATCGTAATCTTAACATTATGCAAAATAATAATTAGTGTATATCGTATGTGTGCATGTAAAATGTATTTAATCTAATGCATAATGTTGAGATGATCTTGTGCATTAATTTAAAAACAATTACATTACATTATCTAATTTGCTGTAATATCGTTGTTTGTATTGTATAATTATTATCATTATCATAATACAAACTACAATACACTATATACATACCTGTAATCTGTACAGTACAAGTATTATAATCTAAATCTAAATTACCTTCACTACACAAGCTTTCAAAAACTATACCTGCATTTTATGTAGGTATAGGAAATACAATAAAATTATTTCTAGATAGTTTAATGATTAAATATTACTTATATTTACTGTACACTGTACTGTACTATCTAAATAATGTATACCTAATTAACTATACCTTAGAATATTTCCAATAGAGATATTATTATATTAATTGTACCTACCTAAATATTTTAAAGGATACACAATTCAATACTCTAGTTAGTATCTTAGTTAGTATTTTGTATGTAAAAGTAAAAGAATCGAATCTCTTAATAGTTTTGTGTATTACATATAACAAATGTAACACACACTTACCATTAGTTTAACTAGTTAAGTGAGACAATGTCAAAAAGTGTCAAAAAAAGTCCAGAAAGTCAAAAACCAAGCATAATAACTAAATAATAGAATTGTTACATAATAATTTCCAAATACTTCTCATGGGAAACATTTATGTTTGTACATAGTAGTTAACTAAGTTGATAATTGTATGTTTACTGGCTCCAATAGCTATTTATCATTGTAGACGTAGATAATAGTTTGTAGATTTTGTGTAGGAAGCCCGTTTGTTAATATAATAGCCTAAAAAACAAACTAAATAGACGGTCACATTACTTATTTACAAATATTTAGTAGTTTTGAGTTTTGGCCTGTCTATATAGATGTTTGAATTTTATAAAAAATATAATTTTATAAAGATAAATACCTAGTAATTTACTCCCAGTTACATAAATAGTTATCCTTATCGTTATCACAGCACGAGCAGTTAACTTTATTTTATGCAAGTGGAAGTAAATTTCTTTTCAAGTAAAAAGTATTTAGGAAGTACTTATAATAAATATACATACCTACATAATCATAATGAAGAGTAAAATCGCCAGTTTTCTTTAAACCTTTCCTTTCGAATTTTAAACGCATGATGATCGATATGCCATGAATTTGTGAATTTAAATGATAAATGAAAATGTGCAATTCTTTTATAGATTCATTGTTTGTTGTGTTTTGGAGTTTAATCTTGAATCTAGAATGAATGTGTGTTGTTGTATTTGTAATATGTAATTGTGTCAATTTGATCGTTTTTACTCACATTCACAGTTGAATTTATAATTTGCGATTTTTCAAAGCAAATACTATATTAATTATTATGGCACATTTTGCGTATAATATTATTTATACTATAAAGTAAAGCTAGGTATAGCTCAGGTCAGGTCAGGGAATGTCAGGTATTATAAATTAACTATGCATTGTTGACAAAAGCTTCTTTCATTAAAAGTGGGAGGAATTTTTGTCTTTTTGGCTGGGAGTTTGGGGATTTGAATTTTAACGGTTTGTTAAGTATGTAGAATTTTTTAGAACTGCAGTTTCATACGAAAGCAGTTTCAAAAAATTATCGGAGGAAGAATTAAATGAAAACTGAACAGATTCTAAAATATGGAGCGAAAGCGATCGGATTAAAAAACTGGAAATGCAAAATCCAAGTTCTTTTTCATTTCGCCCAAAGTCTGTCTCTACGGTGATAATACCTCTCGTGGTATAATATCCTTACTATTATGTAATAGATTCGCTAATTTTAGAAATAATCCACTAAAAATATATTACTTGCATTGCGTTGCAACGTAAATGGTAAATAGTAAACCGTATTGTAAAAGTGTATTGTTTGCTCTTTGCTGTTGTACTATTGTAGTGTAGTGTAAGTAAGTAATGTATTTGTAACGATAGGTTCGCAAATAATTTTTGTGTCAAGTTGTGAAATAAAAAACTCAACGTTATTAACACTTTCAAGTAGAATGTGTAGATCTTTCTGTCAATTTGTCAATGTGAAAGAATTTCAAGTTCAAGTAGACGATGTGCTTAGATTTTGGCGTTAAGTTAAGTCGAAGCAAGTATAAGCAACGCATTCATTGAACAACTTCGAAAAATAAAAAAATAATAAAGTGTGTGTCAAAAAACAGCTTCAGTTTGTCCTACTTCGATTTTGATTCAGTACCAACTCACAAACTACAAAGTTTTTTCCATTTTTACTATTTCTAAAAGCATAAACAACATACAGTAGTACTTTTACAAGTACCAAAATGGCTATTAATGAAAAAATCTTTGGGGAAGCCCCCACTACTTATATGTAAGTGCATTACTATATTATTTATTTTTACCCTAAAATGTACAATGATGACTCAGTATATTATGATTCGTTTATGTAAATGTTAAAATCGGTATCTATTTGTATATGTTGATTATAGACATTTTCGAAATCCACATTCAATAGCTCCTGTCATCATACAGATGTTCATGGTCTTCTCAGCCTTCTTGATTATTTTAGGATTAGCGTAGTAAGCCAAACATGCATTGTTGTTTTTATCTAACTTTTACATAGTATTTATATTCAATTTCCATGAAAGAATAATCAGACAGGAAATAACAGTCTCGGTTCCCTGACAAACGTGTGATAACTTCTTTAATGTACTACTGATAGTTACTAGCCAATTTTGACAATATGCTCTGCATTTTGAGCGTATTGTACATACAAAATAAACATGTTACTGTAAAATCCACTCGTATGTAGGCTGAAGTTTCCGTCTGACTTGCGTCAATGCACCTTTCATTTGAATTTTTACAAAGATTAATGTGAAAAAGTGAATTAATACTTTCCTTTGAATATAGTGTTATTGTTCTTGTGATCGCGATTACAATTCATCACTATTTGTACGATAGTGATCCCGAAAGTGTTCCCGACTTCGTCAAAAGATCTATTCAATTCAGCTCGTCGGACGACAGCGGGGATGATGATGGCCAAGGTTATGTTACGGAGGAAGCCAGTATGCAAGGGATGAGCATGCAACAAGCAAAATCTGGTAAACTTTATACAATGCTTGCCAATACGTTATTTTCTGTTCTTTTTGCAATATTTAGTGAACTAAATGGGTAAATTATTTCATTCGCAGCTAAAACCATGAGAAAACCATCTAAATCTAGATTAGCAGCAGCAGAATCCAATCGGAAAGCAGAAAACTTAGAGAAGTTCTTGTATAATGAAGATCGGGCATGAAAAGTAGGTTTTATTCAGGAATCTGTTGTACGTGATTTCTGTAGCACTTGTCAAGTTGGTTATATAAAGTTTAATTTGAATAAATGTTATATGATATCTTTTGATAAGGATTATTTACGAGCTTTGCTCATTTTCGCAGATTTTCTTTTAGTTTTGTTCTTTATAGGCTTTTCACCCTTTTTCTTCTTACTATGAGCACCATCCCGACCTGGTGGGCCTGCCTCGCCTGTTGATTTGTCACCTTTCCGTTTATTTTTGCCTTTGAATTTTCGACTTTTTTGCTTAAGTCTTTGCGATGCTTTGTAAGCTTTAGTTTGCTGGAGAATTCGATTTGTTTCTTTATTTAAAACACTTTTCATATTTTTTCCCTGGGGGGCTGTACGCAACTTTGCTTGAATACCATGACCTAAATTGCTGTCAATATCTTGTGGGTCTACTTTAGTATCCATTTCTTCGTCTGACCCACTCTCAGGACGCTCGGGAACATTTTGATGAATTGCTTCTAGACTTGTAATGCTCACAGTGACATTTCCCACATCGTAGCTTTCAGTAGTTTCTTCGGGAACGCTAAGGAGTCCTTCCAGTTCTGGAAGAATAGAATGCGAACTAGAAAGCTTTCCAACAGATTGCTTTGCCTGTAGATTTAAAAATTTCGGCCATTAGAAATTGCTTGATTTGAATAAAATAAGTCATCCTTGGTTATTTTTAATGTCTTAATTACATTTTAAGGCATTCTGCATAATATTGCAGCATTCGCCAAATCAGCAAGTGGAAATACATACCTCGGCTCTTATTTTTTGCTTTTCCTCTACCAGCTGCTTCGCCAGTCTAGCTTTATGATACGCCTTTCGTTCTTGCTTTCGTTTTTGAAAACCGCCCAGGAATTCTCTAAAATCAAAATATACAAATTAGGCTACAATGAAATTATTTTATTACATATATTTAAAAATTCAACATTTATTCCCCGTTTTTTACTCTAATGTGTACTGGACTTAATTGTTCCGTTAAGCTCTTAATTTTTCTAAAGCAATAATATTAAAAATTGTAAATGCTGGAACTTACTGTCTAGAATCTGGATCAAATACTAAATGTACTTTCGTCTTTTTGTTTATTTCTTTTCTGACTTTTCCACCTTTATAATTCTTACGTTTGTATTTGCTGTTTTTATATTTGAGCGCGTCACGTTGTCTCTTATTTTGAAACACCATCTTCGTTTCACACTAAATTGCAAAAAAGGCCAAACTATTTCGATTTCCACTGGAAACTGGAACGTGAAATCTGCCTGGAAGTTTTTTAAGACGAAATTAAAAACACACTTGTTCTGCAGCATGTGCGAGACATGAATTGTTTAAATCCCATTTCTTCCCACTTTCCCACTGGACATCGAATCGCGGCAAACATCTAGCTCAAAATGCAATGAATATCCCAAGCTAGCTGCTGCTTTACATGAAATATATTTTTACATTTTTGCAATTTTAATGAATTTTTGCACAAATAATGCAAATGTGATAAGTGGGCTGTATTTAAATGCAAAATAACTATATAATAATCGTCACCATTACCATATATTTACTATGTATACGTTTTTATCTCACATGCATTTATGTATGAAAAAATGACTTCCATATAAGATATAAATATATATTAATATATTTATATCCTTTTGCTTAAAAAACATTTTAAATGATTTTCAAAGATTATTTATTTATTTTACATGAGTAATTCATTTCAATACAAAAATAGTACAATTCATTTGATTTTGAGTAATGGCATTATTAGAATCAAATAGTTAGCAATTAGCATGATCAATGATTATATATTATACATATTTACATAGGACAATGTTTCAAAAATTTTCGTTACAAAATTTTCATATCTGTAAAATACTCTTCCTTAAGTTCTATTTCGCTGGAATGGAAATGGTATTCCCTACCGTTTTTTCTGGCAGATATTGATCAAACTCCCAGGAATGGAAAATTTGGTCACGCTAGGCATAAAAAATTAAAAATGATTAAATCATTTGCAACATCACGTTATGTACACTAAAACCATTATAGAATTTACCAGTTCCTTAAAATAATCATTTCAGAAACATCAAAATTGGGAAAGGAAACGAAAATGAGTTTAGAAAAAACCAAGTTTTTATATAGATATAATCAAGAAGTAATATAGTGTTAAGATAAACTAAGATTACAAAATTAAAGGACAGGAAGAATAAAATATTGATTAGAAATTAGTAACCTTTTCTAATTCTAATTTTACCTGATAAATAGTTCAATAAAACATTTTACACAAAACAAAATATTATACATTTCTCAATAAAACTAAGAATAGATTAAGATTAACACATAAGTAGATCCTCTAAAATTGTAATAATGGCAATTTAACAATAAGCATTTTAAATAATTCTATTAGTCATTTTTGTAAAAATAAATAAACATTAGAAATGAAATTGGCAGAAAACACAAGTTTCTGAAATAAATAAAAATGATTAAAACATTTGTTGTCATAAATATTAAACAATGGTTATGCCCCTTTGAGTTTGACTCTGTGGTAATTTTTTAGAAAAGTACCGTAGAAGATCCTTGTGACTAAAAATAATTTCCTTGTTCCTAAACCTGTAAATAAAGGTGCTCAAGCTGGGGAAAGCGTTGTAGGATAATTTTGAAACGTTTTTCAAAGCCTCAACATCTATCTCGTGGAAGGAAGAAACTTTTATTAAATTTAATTTCAGCAACGGGCTGCATTCTTCCATTCTGAGTAACTCTAGCAATCCTTTCAAGGGATATTTGTGCAAGGTAAAATAGTGGAATGCTTCCAATGCGGGAAACTGTGCTGTCCAGTTTTTCTGCTGGAAGAAAATCGGAGAGATGCTCGAAAGCTGCAGGAACTCCAATTTCTCCATCACTGGCAGCGGCGGGAGGGAAGGTAGCTCTGGAATCTTAATATTGTACTGAGAGATGGTCAATGAGAAATTTTTCAAGGAAGACTTCTGGATATCCAGGAATTCTGCCAATTTTTTAAAATCGGGGCGTTTTCGGGTATCCTCCCATTCAAAACTCTGGAGTCTTAGTCCCTTTTTGGATAATTCCTTGAGCTGAGCCAAAGTGTCTCCAGATTTCTTGTCGTGAACGAAGGAGATACACTGGATATTGGCAATGGTCCGTTGGGGTGAGTTCTCCAGCATATTTTTGACGAAACTTGCATTATTTGCTTTGATTTCCCCCAAATTGGGGGATCGCTCGAATATATTTCGGAGAAAACTTTCATTCAAAACTGAATTTGCTGTAGAAGGTCTCTGGACACATTGAATGCGCTTTAGAGACCGTAAGTAGCATTTCTCGGGGACGGAATCCAATTCCTTGGGCTCCTTTTCTTCCGGCTCCTTCACCTGAATTGCCGTGAAGGATAAGGTTTCAAGTAAATGGAGATTTTCGAAGATAATCTTCTGGAAATAATTAAACTCGCTCCTGGAGATCGTTATCGTTTCCAATTCCAGTTCCTTAACTTCTTCCCCAAACTTCTTCACAAACTTGCCAAAGATAGAGTCCTTATTTAACGGGGGATCAATCACCCGGACGCAACTGCACGGAAGCCTTCCTTCAGAATCAAGAATTTCGTGAATTGTGTTGCTTGTCGAGAAGTCATATAAGGGAAATATTATTGCTCCTTGTTTCGCCATGAATTTATATGACGTGTAGTACCACTTGCTACATACTTGACGGATAGTTTTGAGTTCTTCCAAATTCAGTTGAGAGAATATCCCATCGAGGATCTGGAAAAAAGCAAAAGAACATTAATCTTCCTAATTTTGAGCTAATCCTAATAAGAACGGAGAAAATTTGTAAAAATAAACAAAAATGATGTTATTTCTTAACATTTTCTTACCACTTCATTCATAAGCGTCTTCTGTGCAAGTAAATCTTCAAATTCTTCCTCATCCTGGAGCACCTTCCCAGTGTTTCCCACACTTTCTTCCCCCTTTGGTTCGTGACTGCTCATTTTGATCCGTCTTATAATTCCTGTGTAAAGGAACAATAAATATTCAGTTATTTACACCTAAGTATTACATACCCTTCCAAATTAAATTTCCAAAAGAAAATTAAAAAACATCTTAAAAAAAACAATAATTAAAAGTAAATTTTAGAAGCTTTGCGAACTTTTAGCCTCCGAAATAGACGAGATAATTTTTATTTCAATTACTGTTCTATATACAAAATCACCAGCACTTGTGTCACCGAACAAGACAACAAACCAGATCTAACTGCAACAACCTGTTCCTGCGAAGGAACTTAAGAATCTACCTACAACACCAACCTGCTCCAAAGTGGACTTAGACAAAACACTTAATATTTAGGTACTTATTTGTGTTATGTTGGTGGTCTATTTAAAGCATCCACTAATTACTTTATGCCTACAGAGCAGAGCAGAAGCCTGCAGGCAGCTAAAGCAAACCTTTTCCCGAATACAATGCAGACCTATTTACAAAACTACAAATATTGTTGTTGTGTTTATGAAATAAAATTTTCATAATATGCAAATGATTAGGTAAGTACAGTGCATTCCGCACGTAACAATCGTGCTAAACTCCTTCCTTCTATTTAAGTAAATTCCATATACCCATTCTTATCCATTTAGAATTATAGAGAATTTGCTTAAAGAGACAGTGTACCTTTGTATTGTTGACATACTCAAACAAAGCAAAATATTTTAAATATTGTAGTTTAAAAGGTGAAAAATTCTCTATGAGCGTTCCCTAGTCTAAAAATTAAGGAAAATTCGAGTTTTTCCCTTTATGAGAATTTCCTATCTCTA
Organism: Tomocerus mixtus; assembly: GCA_034694165.1. Classification (NCBI taxonomy): domain Eukaryota; kingdom Metazoa; phylum Arthropoda; class Collembola; order Entomobryomorpha; family Tomoceridae; genus Tomocerus; species Tomocerus mixtus. The sequence continues at coordinate 3,224 of JAQFYC010001440.1, read as the reverse complement.
TAAGCCATTTTTACATGAAAACTAAACAGACGCTATAAATTCCTTCAGTACTGAGGAATTCCTTATTATACCCGATCCTTATACAAGAAATGCACTGTACTTAACTTATAGGTACCAAGTATGAGTACTTACGTTTGTACGTTTTCTTTAAAGTATCAAACATTTTTCTAAGAAGGGACCAACTCCAGGATTATAGTAATTTTATGGTTTTCCGTCGATTTATGTAAATTAGTAAAGATATGCTCTCCCCGAGACACAAAAACGGTGTTTTTAAGTGTAGAATAGAGAGTGTAATGGGCAATGCATTTTACTGTTTCGACTTTAGATACAGCCAACAGTAAATTATATATTGCAGCTTGACGAATTACTTCAAATGAAGAAATTAGTTGCTTAACTTGCAAATCTCTTGTTTGTGCACCAGTTTACGTAACTTGTAAGCCTAATGGTTCTGAGTCTGGTACTAAACATATCTTTACATAAAATACATACAGATTTATTGAGTGATTTCCATGTGAGCATTAAGGATATTGATATTAGGCACATAAATACACTCAAATTAGTATATGTACGTTCACAACATAGAAAGTTTAAGTAGTTATGTTATGCTATATGAGAGGGCTTTAACAGATAAAAGCAATCTGACAACTAATGTATTTATGTGGATGATAATATTAATGGGGCTTTAATTATTGTACAGGGCACATCAGAACAATTTCTTTATACAATATTACCTATAAGACTATAAGGAATCCTGGGGAACCATAAAAGTGTTTACAACGATATTTCCTATTAGTAACGATTCTCAACACTTTTTAGCGTTTCTTGAGTAATGGTTTTTAATCTTATTTACACAGAATTATTTACTAGCATCCTTTTAAGTAAAGCAGAATTTTCTTTATTCGTAAAACACGCATAATATGATTATGTGTTATTTATAAACTCTGGAAGTATGGGCGAAATCGCAATGGTCATGATTCATGATCCACCCTGTAGTTTGACTATTTACATAGATCTATATTTTAAAGGATATAAATATTGTACTGAAAGAGGAATCAAATTCAATTCAGAATCTAGATTCATTTATATTAATAGTTATATAACACGTGTACTGTATTTAAAGGATGAGAATAAAGAAGAGTCACACACAAATGTTTATATAAATACTATAATCTGTGTCTATACCTCACATATGAACACACAGCGATAAATATTTATTATTCTTTATATATCATGTATCATGACATGGGCATGATAGATTATTATTTGGTGGCTTGGCTGCTTGCCTTTGGTTTGACTCGCCTTGTCTTTATTAAACGTGCGGTGCAATTATTTATGATGATATTGAATACTGATTTACAGTTTTAATGGACTATGATACCACAAGGTCCCTATTAAATATCAATACAGCTTCAGTTTTATGTGCTAATCAATTTCACGGAGATTAGAATTAGCGGACAGCAAAATTCACCAGCATGTTTTAATTTAGCACTTGGTTTGTATTGATGACGTTAGAGACTATTTACATACTGGGAACGCGAACGTGTCCTTTATTGCATGCATGGTATTCTCGTAGTCTCGTAGATAGATCATTATTAGAATGAATGTGTGCATACTGACTGAATACACTATTTGTAGTTATAGTGATTGATAGATTTATTGATAATGTCAATAGAGTACGAACATACTTATGCTAAGTACCTACTTATGTGTAGAATGACTAGAATGCAATAAGTATATAGATAACACAAGTACCTATGTAGATAAAGATGAATATGTTCCTAATTTGCATAATGTTTCGGCCAGGAGGTGCGACATGTGCACTTAGGTAATGTTTATTTAAAGAATAGGACACCTTGCACACAGCAGGCTTGATAAGAAGTTAAACTATTCACTTTCAGTGACAATTAATTTGGACACTTATTGTTTCTGCATAAGATATAAGACTATACATATAAGACTAATGTAGGGTATTTACATATCATACGAGAGAAGATGCTTAACATCATTTTGCACACTCTTTTCCTATTGATGGCAAATGCTATGGAATTATTAAAACTAACATTATAAATGTGGATACATTTATGTATATAGGTACTTACTATACTATTGTAGAGGCCAAGTTGCATAAAATAAATTCCCCAACTAACCTCTACATATATTCTATTTATTCAGCAACAGTATATAATTATGCACACTTTTACTGATGACTGTATTGTATTTGCATTTCGTTGCTTAATCTTTTAATAGTGTGAGTTATAGCTATGTATAAGATAGAGTAAATAAAAAATGAAGTCTTTGAAAATCTGAAATCTACTCTATACACTGATCTGATGTTCCTTGAAATTCTTACTCTGATTTCCATCGTAAATAGTTTACCTATTAAATTATCTACTTATGGCTTAACTATAGTTATTACTTGACTTATTCTGCTAAGTATTAATTAAATATTCGTACTACAACCACAATGCAATATGCAATATGCACTGACTGATTGTACCAAAGTGAAGAGGATTTGTGTCGCAGTGCCAGTATTTGCCCTTATTTTGGTGTTAGTAAAAGCCAGTATTACTTTGTACTTTGTAGTAATGATTTCTATTCTATCAATAGTTTGTGAGCAAAAATACTCCCTCATTCAGTTGTGAGAAAACAACCTTTTCAAATTATAGTATTACAATCAAAGCAAAAATAGCGTTAATTACAATGTAAAATGCATTACAATAATTACAAACCTCAGTTTCTATATTCTCCATGCACACAAGTATATGTATATTCTCCATGCAATAAAAGTTTATTTTGCCATTCATTAAGCACTACTCATTCTGCCGTTCGAAAAGCGATCGTCTTAATTTAATCAAGGGGAACAATCTCCCCATTTTCATACATATGTAATTTCGTAAGCCCTGCTTCTGCTGCTTAATGTTTATATACACACGCGTATTCGTATATACTTTATAATGCAATTATCTATAGTTTACTACTATTGCTATTGCTAGTGATTTTCAAGTATTTTATTCCCAATGGAAAACCACTTTCCTAAACAGATTATGAGAAAAGTTGAGACTGCTTCCTTAAGAGCTAGTAGCTACATTGTAAAAATGCATCCATTTAACTTGCCTATCTCCAGCAAAGAATGCAAGAAAGTTTTTTGGTTAGATTACGGTTTACAGGGCTACGAGAATTTCGGCAGAGTCCCACGGCACCTCGTATCTCAGAATATTTAGTGG
>JAQFYC010001439.1:0-34425 GCA_034694165.1 Tomocerus mixtus | reverse complement strand
AAAAGGAATGCTTTGTATTTTATGCACACATCAATATTGATTGGCAGATTTGAAATTAAGATATAACATGCAATTTACGAACATTTTCATTGACGCGTTTGAAACATAAATTGCAAGCTATTGCTAAAACAATTTAAAATCTCTCATGTACATCAAAATATGAAAATATTTGCCAAAAGATCCAATTTTTCATTTTATTTTTGATATTTTCGGAATAAGTTACAATTTTGTTAATTAGAAATATCAGGCAAACCTGATTAGTCGTAAGTATTGCAGTTGAGGTACCGTAAATATCTCGATAATCACATAAAGAGTGGAATGAGCGTAAGGTGAGTCGACAGATTTTTCAACGTACGTATCAGTAATAGAGAATTCGATGTTTCTTTTATGTTTCCTACTCCTACCGATTGGATCTACTCTTCTCGCTATCTATTGGTATCATCTATTTAAGTGTGTGTAATATAATGTAACACACTATGTATTGATCCTTAACTTAACTTGTAAATAACATACCGTAGATAAATACGTGCTTTGTGACTGTATATTGTACATACAGATAGTGATAGGACACATTAAGGATCAGGTAAAGTTAATGTATCCCATTGTTAGCTCTAAGCTTTGTATTTCCTATTGACAAAGCCTTTTGTATACAATTTGTAATGTATCTACAAAGTTTTCCTCAATAAAATAGATAAACTAGAGCTAAACACACAAAATGTAAAACACACATCGTTCCTTTCGGAGAAAAACTTACTTTAGACTTTAGACCTTTGTATCTGGATCTCTTACATTAGAAATACAGTACATTCTGTCTATAAAGATTTCGGTATTAAGGAATTTTCCTAAATGCAAGGATTTTATAGGGTCCGTTTGGTTTACATACAAAAATATCCATTTATTTACCTACCTACACGAAAAAATGGGTATAAGAAATTCTCATACAAGGAAAATTCTCTCATGAGAAACAGAATTTTCATTAGCTTTTAGTTGGTGAGACGTTTATAAGGAATATTTCACATAATTAACAATAATTTGCACCTTTTTTCCAGCCTATAGCAATTTCCTCTTAAAAATGTTCCGGTATAAGTATTAAAATGCATATGAGACAATGATCTTCCCTTGTAAATAATTTGTCACTTAATTTCTAAGATATGTACATGTTAATAGTGAATATAGGGAATTTCCGTAAACACATTGTCACCCAATATTCCTTATACGTAGAAAGAAGACACTGTATCACCGCAAAGTGTAAATGGTAAAGTGAGGACGGAAAGGAATGGCATTTACTTTTGTGTATCTAAAGTGCTCCGTCGCTTGTTTGTTACTTACAATGATATCAATAGCGATTAGATCCACTAATGTGATACCTACTTAACTTACAATTCTAATGATGTGGTAAGGTGTGATTTGGGGATTGGATTGGAATTGGATGACAAGACCACCTTTGTAAATGCCAATTTTCAGCTTGTCTCATTATCACAATCACAATCATCCGTAAGTGCTGATGTTTTATTATAAGGTGTACTGATACACATTATACAGGTACACAAAACCTAAAGATATAGTCCCTTTACTAGGAAGCTTATCTAAAAGTGTACACACATGTACGATTTTAGACAAATTAACCGTAAAAACCTTCCTCGTACTTTTATGCACTGAAAATGTTGCTAATAAGGTACGCTAGTGTGGTATGCAGAGTTTTTGAAAGAATTAACTGCAAGAAATGTTAGGAATTTTCTCAATATTGTCTTGTAATGCAATTTAATGTATTCCTTCCATTCTTCCCTCATCTTGTCAAGTTGGAAGTCAACGTGATCGTGACGGATCAATTGCTTGATTTCTTTTTCTCTTATTACACTTTTGAACTTAAAATGAGGAAAAGTCAATGTACCTAACCAAAATGGATCTACTAACTTTACTGTAATGAAATATATACGTTATGTATGTATGTTCTCTTGCGAAAATTGCATAATATTCTTTGTATAGTAATTTTATAGCATTTTCATAAGCTTAGCACTATACAGCACGTATGATGCAAAATTGATATCTGGGTCTACATCTAATGTTTAATGTGAATTCACTTTATTTACAATCAAATCTAATAACTATTCTGGATGCATTATTAGGATTAAATGCAATAAATGCAATGATTTGCATCTGAATCAATTAAAATAATTATTTTGTTTCCCAATCCGCAATAAAAGTATTTGGATTTTAGCAATGTAAAGCAAATTGTGCCCAAATGTTGTATTTGTGTGGAATTCTAATGCTTTTGTACTAGAAACGTTTCTGATTTGATGTACATTAGCAATCAAAAATACATTTATTTAACAGAACAATTTTCAATACACGATTACGATAGAAAAATGAATTTTGTAACTACAACAAGTATTAATTGTATTTAATACACATGAAGTTAGATAAAATAATGAAAATTGATGTAGTATGCATACTATGTACAAAAAATATAAAATGTAAAAGCAGAACCATTTAATTAGTTAAATATTAGTACATATACTATTAAGTATTGTACGTTTATGTTAAAATGTTATCGTTTAGCTTATGCGTATGAAAAATAAAGTATCTGTAATATGAAATGAAAAAGCATAAGGGAGGTATGATGACTGGCAGATGTGGAGTGAACTCATCACACCCTCGGGTTAATTAGCCACCTAACCTCATCATTCCGATTGGTTTCGGATCTCCGCTCCGCCTTCCTCTCATTTGCTCGTCCAATCATATTTCGATCCCTAAACCTAGAGCTTAACTTACAAACATTAACTTTCATCTATGCAAAATGCAAACTCTATTTATACGTTTTATTTCTCTAGCTCTAGATTTTACTCTTATATATAAAGCCTAAACAAACTAGATCACTTTTATAATCCAAAGCTTGGTACTGGTACTTGTACTGCAAGATATTTATGTATTCAACATTCATGTACCTATTTCTAAGAGTTATATGTAATAAGGTTATTAATTTACAGTATAGCTACACAACACACAAAGGTAGCTATATGGAGCATATTTTAGCAAATGCCTTCACGAATTCATTTATAAAGTAACATGGGATACCTTAATAATGATTAGCTTCATAAAATACCTTCTGTATAATATTTAGTTATACGTAGATTGTAGATTAGAAGATATGAAGTGTAAAACGGGTAGGTAGAAACAGAGAAAGATATTCTCATTCTCACTGCGTGTGTCTATGTGATGACATGACAATAATAGGTACAGATACATAGTACATAGAATATAGATACATTTTATAAAGAAAATAAGGCATCTAGGGTAACATAATGCATTTAACTGTTCATAAGCATTATGTAGTATGCACATATAAATAGCATACAGGTATTGGAAGATTACATAAGTAATAAACTGGATCACCCTTTGCTTTTAGATATAATACTGTTAATTGTGTTTCGATGATAGTATTATGGTAGCAAGAATAAGCAAACCCTCCGCTTGACCAACCACACCAGACCACATCAGAAGCCAATACAAAACATTTAATGTAAGAACGCATTAACTTATAAATGTGTTGTTATTATAAAAAGTGTCTTCTGTCTAAGCCCATTGTGGATACCTATATGTCATGGCCATGAAGATCTATGCGGTTATGGAACGAGAACAACAAATCTGAACAAAAATACTTTAAATTCTTAAAGCTTAAGGGTTTCCCTCAAAAATATTGTTAAAAAATTAATCATTTAAGCAGATCAATTCCAGAAATCCTAAAATTCTGCTAAGAAACTCAATTTACTTACGCTCACACACGTAGACACATTATAGAATCTATTTATATTTATTAAAAAATTATTACACTAACAATTTTCTACACTTTCTTTTATGCTTTCACCATTTCTTTTCTCTTTTGAACACAGAAATGTATATAATTATGTTGCAGATCTATAAATCTAAAAAAATTATGGGTTCAAAAGAAGAAAACTGACGAATTTACCTTTATAGTTCTCTCTGCCTACGACATATATCCTTCAGCTTACATTATAATGACAACATTATATCTTCCTACAATAAATTGTGTACTCTTCGTGTGTAATTCAGTTGTGTAGCTTTGTTATCCTGTCAAATGCTACGAAACTACTATTTATAACATTTCTAGTCTATCTTTTCGATCTGAATCTGATCTATAAAATGAAGGTGTACCATATTCTGTGTGTAAAGTGTGTAGTGTGTATTATGTATGGTATCTTTCCTTTCGGGGTGGTTGTTGGAGTTTAGTTGGTGGTGTACTTAAATACATTACTTACGAGTTACGATACGATACGCGGAGCAAAGCAAACCAAACATTACGAAGCATTTATTATTAAGGTAAGGTAACCCTGTTTTATAGAACTGATTGAGAGACTAACGTTAAAACGTATTAACTTTTAACATGTAGTTTACCGAGGAGTCTCTTTGTGCCCATCACATATCACATCACCATACCACCTAAAAAGATGAGTATATGTTTCTACACAGAGTTATGCCAATACTCATTTTACATTACATTACAATATCCATCAGTTCAGTAGTTCCCAGACAATTGCCTAAATTGGACCACTTTTTTAGAAAGCTCCCTTTACCTTATTTTCTCAAGGAGAAAGCATCTTTAACATTTTTCCTGAAAAATTATAAAGATGGAGACAAGAATCTTAATTCCCGAAGCACTTTCGATAGTAATTCAGAATTCTTCATCAAAATCCTCAAAACGAAATTCAGAAGACAAAAAGGAAGAAATTGAGAAGCCAACTTCATCTTCGGGGTGTATTGAGGAAGAAGAAGAAGACAATGAAGATTCGGATGAAAGTAGTTCAAAGTCGATCTCTTCTAGAAGTTCAAATTCCAGAAAATCTACTTCAGGAGACTCTGTCGTTAGTTCAGGGGGAAATAATAATAGCAATATTGGAAAACGACACAAAATTGTTCGCAATTCCTCAAGTACAAATAATAAAGTTTGTTCCCAGACGAATACAAAAGATAGCAAAGACAAAGATCATGTGTACAACAGTGATAATAATATTGTGAGCAGTGCGGATTCTGATAAGAAAAATAGCAATAACAATAGTAACATCGCAAAAGTTTTGACAGATGAAATTAATAGTAGAAGAAAATCCTTTGTCAAAATCTGTGCTAATCAGATAATCGAAAAAGGGAGAAAGTTTTCACCGAATGAGGGAGAAGTCCGCGTCCTTTCACTCAACAAAACTGTTTCCCAGTTTCCCCCAGATGATGTAAGTTCTTTGCAAAACTTATTTTTTTAATTATTTCTTACCTTTTACAGTTAGAGCGATTGAATTGAATACAATTGAATACATTTCTTCTGCTTAATTATGTTAAGTCAATGTGTTTAACATTAAGTCAAACACCGTTTAGCGTAAAATTATCATGGGAAAATAACCATTCATTTAAACTTAGGCAGATCAAAAAAACTCTTAAATCTATATTATGTGATCTATATTTTGTAGTGTTTTAAATACTTTATAGGTATTTATATGCATACTGATAAAAGTTTTGATACAAGTCTTTCTTCGTTTATTGCAAACGCATGGTACCAATAAAAATATCATGATTAAATTGGTTCACTGATTTTATTAATGTTTAAAAAGTGCAACATTCTTTAAAACATCCATTTATGTAATTACATACTATAACTTTACAATAATAAGTACAAATGGCACATAATTGCATAATAAACTTGTACGTATCCACAATTTAACAATTTACATACTTTTAGCACTTTTTTGCTGTATTTTAAGAAAAACTGCAAAAATATGATATTCTTAGCTCCAATTTTTCCTTTTATTTGCTCAATATTAAATTGTCTTCATTTTCCCTAAAATCTAAGCCAAACATGAATAATAATCTGTCACTTTATATGAATAAAAGTACAATAAAGTATACAAAGGCGATAGATAACCTGATAGATACCAGCCCAGTAAACGATTACAATATCTGAGTAAAAGTCAAGACGTGGTAGACTGTGAATAATAACTTTTATGGTTATTCATTCAACTTTCACACTTTTTCATCAATTTAAGTCTATATAATACTATACAGTACATTATATGGCTACTTTTCTGCAATTTATATGTAGAGTGATTGTCGATTGTGCTGCAATAGAAATTTTACATGAAATGTAACACGATAACACGAACATTACATGTTTACAACGTATGTGAACTGTGTTACACTTTTGTGTTAGGAAGAGGAGAAATGTTTTCGATTAAATTGATGTCTTCATTTCATTAGCCAGATTAAAATATCAACTTGGATTAGATCCACTCACTCACCTTACATCACATCAAATCAGTAAACACACACAATACAATGCTTCCTCAACTATGTATATACATACATATTGCATACGTTTACGTTGCTCATTGAACAATACATAAACTAACATGCACATGTTATGCTTCGGATTTCTAAGATTGATTGACTTTGTGAAGCTTGCCCTAACGCTACACCTTCCTTAAATGTTTGCGGACCGTACCATACGGCCAGGCCTACATAAACCCATAATCGAACAGAAAACACGACGATGATACGCTTACTTCCTTTGATTACCTTAAAAGTAAATATATTTTACCATATAAACTAAAATAACAGGAGAACAGAGCATATTAGTTAACTGAAAAACTATTACAGTACAAAATAACAGCTTGCATGCAGCCAAACTTGAAGGCAATAGCTTAAAACTGTCTCTAATGCATAATGTACGTAAATTGTGATGTAGATGTAACGTTCATAACAATATTGAATTGTTTACTGTCTGTGGAGGACAGGTACAAGGTAGTGTCGGTATACAATTTTTTTTACATTAGGTATGTTAACAAAGAAAATGAAAAATTTAGCACGTAAATCCTGTATACAGAACAATCACAACTTTATTTAGATAATACAGTAATTTTCATCATCTTAAATGTACAATTCTTGCCAAGAGTATACTTTTTGAGCATTGGTTTGTAAGTAAAGATAGTGCTTTATGATAAAATCACGACAATTTCTTTAGCAATGTCGCTTTTTGCATGTTCATGTGTTAAGGACTAGAATTTATTAATAGTTAACAAGTAAATGAGCACAATAGGTAACTAAACTGAAGACTACGAACTACATACATGTAACACAATTCGTTTTGATATCAGAAATTAATATTATTTATCTTTGTAATTTATCATAGAAAGCGACTGTGATAGAAAATAATGCTAAATATATTTATTGCTGCAATAATTTTTAAAATAGATCATACTCCACTTCGATATTGGTATGTAACGATCAAATGCACAATTTTTAATTTATGTACCTATTGCATTATAAATTCTACTAATACCTACCAATACTAATAGAATAAGACACTATATGTTTTACCAGCTTAATTGACGCATTTATATTTTACCTACTTTTTGAAAGTGGTATTATTACTTGTTATGAAAATTACTGTAAAATAATATCCTTCCAAAAAAATGTCAGATTCATAACAAACATTCAAGTATCTCGATGAACAGTGCAATTTTCCATCTAGAAACCTTTAGTCAATGAATGTGCGTATATCTCCAATCTGCACAAATAATGACTTTTGGCTTAATTGAGACTGAAACTAGGAACTACATTTCTTGCTACTAAATAACTGATATTAATTTGATGTATGGCTATATATTTCCTATAAACTTGACTTGACACACCACCTATACCTACAAACGCTATGTAGGGTTTTAAATGATTTATTGTCAATTTACTGATTTTATTTTACATAGATTCGCTTTGTGTTCGGATGCTTCGACAGAACAACTGAAGATCCCATAGATGAAGACAAGGAAATTCGTTTATGCAATTGGATCCGCTTTGTTAAGCGTGCTAAAGACAAATACCAAGATGGAGTCAATGTTGTAGCACGATTTTCAGATCGACAACCGATTTTTGAATTGACTAAAACCCTTTTGCCTGGGACGGAGTTATTTGTCTTCTTTGATATCGAATCCATCGCCCAAATGAACGGAAGGACAAAGGATGAAAAAGACTCCAGAAGTTTGCAACAGGAAAGTGGAGGAGGAGGCAAACCTGATGGTTAGCATTTTTAAGAACCTACCTTCCTACTACAGATAGTTACATATTATACGTATACTTAACTTCGAAAAAGATGTAGAAGTAGATACATAGAAGATGGAGATCTGTCTGCCCAAATATAATGTACATATACAAATAAATAAATGCATTAGCATTTTTAAGCACCTACAGTTTTACTACTTACATACATACGAACACAGATGGAGGAGATCATATCTGTCCAAATGTAAAGTATACAAATAAATTATAAATGCATAAATTAAGTGAAACGGTCATTACATTTGCATTTTTATAACTTGCAATATAACATTTTGGTTTTAATGGCAAAAATAACTTTTCATGAAAATATATTTCACAATAAAGTTCAGTAACATGATAGAATGATTAAACTCATGAAATTCGCTCTACTTATAATACAATGTTTTCGACCAATTCTGATATGCTACAGTTATACAAACAATTCGTCATTCAAAATTCATTCTCTATTATAAAAAATTTAAAAAAAATAAGTTCATATGTAAGTATGCATTTTATGTCGAAAAATCTGCTGAATTTAGAACTGGGTGGTATACATTAGCAAAGTCACATTTTACCATTGTGTGAGTGATATTACATTTTCCATGCACATATTTGTGAAACGCTATGAAATGAAAATTATTTCTGAATATTTGAGTTTAAAAAATTGGGATTTCATAACGAATTGAGTTCAGATTCGGAATCAGAATGCTTGAATTAGTCAAGCACTATATAGTACAATATAGAGATGAGATTAACATACCCACGTGCTTTGTGAAGGATTTAATAAAAAAAGAAAGGTAGAAATCTTAGTTGCATTGTATACATAATCGAAAAAATTGTGGGACAGACTCTTTGTATTATTTTAGCTTGCAAGAAAGCTGAAAAAAAATAATATCCACAGTTATTCAATGCGTTTACATATAGGTATAGCTCAGACTCTTGACCATTTATGACGTATTCAAGGAACTAATGAAACTGAAACCGAACCTACTTAAATCTTAGATATTATATATTAATTTGTGAATTTCTTTGGCCCATAGGACCTCTAGATCTCTCAAAATCTCCAATCGAGAAACCAAAAACGAAACCCGGAGCAACTTTACTAGATTTTCAAACTTTCTCTGCACAACCTTCACTAAACTCATCCGAAAAGGTTTTCTCCGGAGTAAAAATAAAATCTCCTACGATTTTCTCAATTAGCAATGTTCTCCAGCCAATTAAGCTGTTCCAGCCTTATTCCATTTCCCATCACAACAATTCCCACTCCCGAAGTTCCAGAGAATATTCACGGACACCCCCATCAAATGTTAATATCGGAGGGATGAATCACCACAATAGTATTAATAGTGGGCTATTGGCAACAACTCCAAGTTCCATCGGCTCTTCTTCCCCCTCGGCAACTAATTCGCCGACTCTGCGCCCTATTTTGAGAACAAGAGGTCGAGAAAGGTCCCTGCTACCCTGTGATGTGTGCGGTAAGGCTTTCGATCGACCCTCTCTGTTGAAAAGACACATGCGAACGCACACCGGGGAGAAACCCCACATTTGCGACGTGTGTAGCAAGGGATTCAGTACTAGTAGCAGTCTTAATACGCACAGGAGGATTCACAGCGGGGAGAAGCCGCATCAGTGTCCTATCTGTGGAAAGAGATTCACCGCATCCTCAAATCTCTATTATCATCGAATGACTCACAATAAGGTCAGAAACGTAGCACTGCTTTATTTCTAAGAAATAATTTACAAAATTCTCTCAATTATTTGCATGATTTTGCATAATAATCAATTAGTTACAATTCGGAACGGTTTCTCATTACAGGAAAAACCTCACAAGTGTCTTTTGTGTGGAAAATCATTCCCAACTCCAGGCGATCTCAAAAGCCATCAATATGTCCATAGTGGCTCGTGGCCCTACAATTGCCCCATTTGTCACAGAGGATTTTCCAAGCAAACGAATTTGCGAAATCATCTCTTGCTACATTCCGGTACGGGTATGATAAAAAACAAATCTATATGAAATATCTGTATTTCGATACATACATACTATACAATATTAAAATTTTCATATCTACAATGTAGAATGTAAATTGAAGATAATTTCCCCTTTCCGTTTGTGCTTTGCATGAAAAAAGTTTACAGTTAATGTTAATGTGTTTTTGGCAAATAATATCATTGCAAAATGATACAATTTTTCAGGAGAAATTGTTTCCCAAAACAAAAACAATTTCAGGGATTATTCTTTACATCGGCAATTTTTTTTTATCTAATTGCTGGGTATAAAGTTAAAAACCCAATTATTGAAAATCGGTAATTAGCTATATACTCTCAATTTTTGAACGAAATGACAAAATAAATAAATATTTCCCTAGTTAAAATTTGAAGAAATGGATTTTTATCACATCTCATGCAAACAATTCACAAATGGAAATAGGAAAAGCGAAAAAATATTTTGTGTAATTCAAAAAATATTTCTGTTAATTGTAGGGGACAAGCCGCATAATTGTCAAATCTGTGGCAAGAAATTCGCCCTCGCGTGTAATTTACGAGCGCATCTCCGAACCCACGAAGAAGATCCTATTTCTAGTTGCCTCTCATGTAAAAGAACATTTCTCTCTTCACTAAATATGCTCGTGAATGGACAATGCCGGTCTTGCATACTCCACCATAATAATGTCAATGTGAATACCAATATCAACATCACAACTAACAATAATAATTCCAGCCCAGGAGACGTAAAAAGTAAAACTTCTGGAGGGATAAATCTTGAACTCGTCCCTGTCAGCACTCACAGCTACAGCCATTCCACCCCGACAACAATTTCCTCAGAGGTGTCCCAAAGTCTTGGAAATTTGGCCACATTGCAAGTGCCCACTGGGACTATTGCCCCGCTTCCTGGATTTCTCCCAACACACACGTCCCCACTTTTCCATGGGGCCATTACGGATGGAATGTCTGGGTTTAATCGACCAAATCCATTCCTGGAACAGTTGTTCGAATGGAACTATCGATTCGCGAAAGAAACTGCGGGGAATCTGGGACTACATTTTCAACAAAAACTACTTGAGTCCCAAATGCTTGCGGCTCAGTTGATGAGCGTGTCTAATTCCCAAGGAATGGCTAACATCGGGATTGGGATTTCAGATATTTTAAGATTGAGGTCGCAGGAATTTCCGTCGATGGACAGTGTCAATAAATTCGCACAATAATCATAGTTAAACTTTTAAATAGTTACCTAAAACTAGTAAACTAAATAGTTAGTAATGTGACAATTGTAACAATAATATAGCAACGAATTCAGGTAGCGTGATTCTAAAATAGTTACTATTATTTGCTAGTTTACGATTATGATTTTACCAAACAGTAATGCAATTATGCAGCAATTAAGTATCTAGATCTACGTAAATTAACGACCTAACTAATTAATACCCATAATTAATTCTAAAAGCATTAATTGTTGTTTTAGGCATTGGGATTCTAGCGCAATGTTTAGAAGATGCATTCCAAAATGTCGTTACAATTAAAATAGTAGTGCTGTGCTAGATTCTAGCAGCAACGATAAAATAAAATCAATTTTAATTTTGCTGCACAGTGGCTTGTGTTGTAAAGGAAAAACAAAAACAATTTATTGTTAACTTAACAAGTCAACGTTGTCGTAAAAATAAATACATTGAGATACTATACTTTACAGTAGTACATTAATAGTTATATAGTCGGTATATACAATATAATATATGTAAAGGTAACAAGTGAGTGTCCAATAATATATACTTGCGAGGAAAACACACAAGACCCCCGGGTACCGTGGGGTGTGGTACATCAAAAAGATTCATTTTGCTCTCAGAATGATATTTTGACTTCACATTTAATAAAACTGATCAATTTAGCATTACACATGCTTACAACCAGAGTACAATTACAAAAAACAGTGTCTCATCTTACTTGTATTAATATCCTAAGCACTTTTACATGCATGCTGGGCAATAGAGATTGTGAAGTAAAAATATGTCATTCTTAGTGCAAAATGAATCTTTCTGATGTATCGGACCCTGGTACCCGGGGGTCTTTGTGTGTTCTCCTCCTTAGAGTTAGTACCTAAAATTAAGAAATCCGCTCTAAGCGATTCCAGTATTATTGTGTTATGTATAAACTTGTAAACATTCATGTAATAATTTTAATTAAATGCTCATTATAAAATACATCTACAAATCTAGAGTTTTGTTGTAGGTACCTTTACCAAATAAAAAAATTGGCTAAATACCACCGCCAATCTATTCCGTTTTAACTTCGTCTATGTCAGCAGAACCATTTCCAGTCATTTTTTGTTTCTTTTCGCTAACTTCAGAAGAATCTTCTTGGTCAGCAGTTCGTTTAGTAGCACCAATGTTGTCGTTAGTGTTCCCATTAGTTTTTTCTTGGTCAGTAGTTTCGTTAACAGGAGTTTCTACATCATTAGTTGTAACGGTTTCAGATTTTATGGTAACTTCTGCTCCTACTTTCTTTTCAGGTGCAAGAAGCAATTCTCTTAAGGCCATTGTAGCGTAAGAGGATGCGGGAAGAGATAACTCAAACTTTACACATTTTTTCGTTTTGTTTTCTGGATTTTCTGCATTAACTTTCCTTTCTTGATTGTCAATTTCCATTTTCTTTTCTTGATTGTCAGCATTGTCATTGTTTTTGACATTCACATCACCGTCTGCCGCTGTACCTTCGGATTGTGTCTCATCTTTTACATTTACGGTCACCGGCATTTGCGCATTTAGTTTATCCATATCGGATTCAATGATTCCATCCAAGTTGTCCCCATCACAGTAAGGAATAATTTCGTAAGAAACATTTTTAGGGCGAATCATCATCCTTCGATAAGCACCTTTGGGACTGTCGGGAGCACTATTGAAAATGAATTGGCAAAGGTCAAAAGTGCATCAAACTTAAAATTTACGAAAATAATATATAGATATGTAAAAAGATATCTTACTTTGAGTTTAATTTAGCAAAGCAGTTTAATGGTAGATTGTCGTCCCTTAAGAGATTTTCGTAAAAGTCCTTGACTCCATTTTTCGGATACTTAATTTCTGGACCCGGTAACGGAATAAGAATATCAAAAATAGAATATCTTGACTTGTTTCCTTCTGTTACAATAATTACTTCGCATTTTGGAGTTTCTTCTTCATTTCCTAATTCGTCATCTCTTTCTACATTTTCTGATCCTATTATAAAGTAAGTATTCTTAGCTTACTATTAATTGCTATCATATATCTTCAAGTCACATATTATCTAGCATATTCGTCTATCAAGTATATCATCATATAGTTTCAGTTTCAAGATGTATATTCTATAGCATCTGGACATACCTTCTGTAACTTCACCTTCTGCATCCGTTAATAGGCTATTGTTTGGATTGGAATACACTAGATCGCCAACAATTGGTTTTAGTCCATATTTCTCAATTCGGTAAGATGCCATTCGGTTCCATAGATAGCTTTGAACAGCATGGACGTACAATTGTCGGGTATTTCTTGGTATGGTCTGAAATGCAGCCAGGTACATTTTCTGACGATAAAACTTTGATAAACCATAAATAAGATTTGATTCAATCGACCGATAAGAATGTGGAAAGTATCTTTTCGCTTCTTGTGGATCCCTTCTCTTAAACCATGCTTCTTTTGCTTTCTTCAAAAATTCGGGATCATTGTCCTTATCTTGCAAAATTAGATCAAAAGCCTGTAATTGAAAAAAAATGATTTAATTATATCATATTACATGCCCATTTCGCGGGAATTCATAGAAAAAGACGCCAAAGAAATTACATAGGTACCTTAATGAAATTATCTTGCAGCAGGGCTTTTCCTACATCATGTGTAGAAACATCAAACGATCCAAAGCGTTGCAGTCCATAATAATTAATAAACCCTTGATTCTTTAGCGAGAGAACAGCTTCCTCTATAATTGAATCTGATTCTGCTTGCACATTCTTCAGCAATAATGTAAAATGATTACCCTTTAGACATCCCAGAAATATTGGCTTTGTTAAGTATTCATAATTTCCAATCTTTGAGTTCTTAGAATACTCAGATATTTCAACAAGCCTAGCTGCGTCAATATTCGGGATGGAAATACGCTGCGTCGTTTTCGCTTGACGATCCTTTGTGCCAGCGTAAGTAATTAGATTAGGCTTTAAACTGGAACACAAAGAACATTAAACATAGAAATATAGCATCAATCATAGAAAATGGCCGATTGTCAGCAAAAATATCAAAGGACTTAGCGTCAGCTCACTTTAATTTTTTGGCAATATATCCTATAACAGTAGCCGTATCCAAACCTTCCTTGTATAATACGCAATGTGTGTATTTAGCACGATTTGCTGGACGTCGAACTGTTTTGTCTGTTAATGATGCAAAGATAAGTCAGCAATCGGCGTACACACTACACATAAGACTTATAGACATCTAGAAAATTATTGTTCAGAAATCTAATTAATTACTTGAATGTCCAGATACCACAATAAGCTTTTGCCCGTCTTTGTCAACTGTGGTGGAAGCAAGTTTGTCGAAATCCGAAATCCAATTATGAATTTTAGTTCGCTGGTCCTTCTCCAATTCAGTCACCTTTATTATTAGGAAATATATGTAAAAATTAATCATTGCATACTTAATGCCAGTATGAGTACGGTCGCATAGGGTGACAGAGTCACAGCAGTTAATGAGGATAATGCATACATTTATCTCAATAACTTCCTTTCGCCAATTCCCTTTTCTCTCCGCGATATTCTCCTGTAAATCCAAAATTCGTTTCCTAATATCTTCAGTAAGGCACTTGGTGATTTCCGGAACTTCAAGAACATTATCCACCTTTTTCTCTACTGCAACTCAAAATACAAAAATATATTATTGGTAAAATTTTTAGTATATCCATGTAACACGTTTTTATAACAATAAACTATAATTAGTTTAAGTTAATATTCAAAATTTACCTTGAATAGGTGCTGTTAAAGATGTTAACTTAACAATATTTCCATCTGAGTCAATTTCATGTACATGGAAGTCGGAAAACCTGAAAACCGTACATATTTTTTAATTAAGCCTGTGTATTTTACAATTAACAGCATTATAAACATTTTCTATTTATTTTGTCAAGCAAGTTGAAATATTATAAAAAATTTATAAAATTATAGTAATAAAAAATATTGCAATTAACACTATTAAATAACTCATTACCTCTCTTTAACTTTAGCATGGAATCTTTGATGTTTTCCGACCCGAAGTAAAATTCCGACTTGATTTTCGCACCTCACAATGGTATGTCCATGCGAATGTGATTTTTCTCCAGCAGGAACCGATACCGACATGATTTTAGTAAGTTTTGGGTCCTATTTCAGTCCAAATTCCAAATAGTGTAATTTCGTTATTACCGACATCTACGACAGCTACCTCCACAACAACTATAGCAGAAAGTTTGCGATATAATTGCACCGGTGGACGGATTACTCATTTACTATGTATATAGGATATTACCTGTCTATCATTTACTATAGTTCATTAGTCAAAATCCCGCATAAAATAAAATCAATGAGAATAATGTCAAAATTAGTATTGTATACTGGCTATATATTTAAATTTTCGCGCCATTGTCAAACTTGTAAAATTTTGAACCTTTAGCGGGAAAACGCAATAATACAATAGCGTGTTTTAGCTTCACATGCAAAATAAAAAAATGGCGCTTATGACTTTATGCACCCGGTTTCAGAATATCATAAGCGACAATTATTAATTTTAACTTTTCCTCATTTAAATTACAAACCATACAGGGTACATTAAGTGTGACACTTTTAAAAAGCCGTAGTATCATTGTGTTAATTTAACTGAAACTGACACTTTTGTAGCTTAATCCGTAGTGATTCTATAATCGTTAGAAAAGCATTTTGTCGCTTATGATTATTTGGCATATAATATAATACACATAATAGACGATACAGGAGAGCGCAGCGTTTAGTCATTCGTCATCTATTATTACGACAGCTACCTCCGCTGCCGTAGATGTCGGTAATAACGAAATTACACTTTTCTTATAATCGGTCGGAAAAATATAACATCCAAGGCAACTTCAATCCAACAGTGCAGTGTAATAAAATAAATGCACAATATTGAAATACGAATTTATAGATTTGCTATACTATACATGTAGTTTATAGGGTCAAAGGGCAACCTTGGCTGGCACGTATAAGTTGTATTGCAAAAGATAAAGTTGAAATAAAGTATTAATCAATTCCAATTACCTTTATTTAAAGTTTATTTCCAACTTTGTCCTTTATTTACTTAATTTTTTCCAGATTTATAGCATGGATCTCACTTGCTGAGTTGATCTGTAAGTGCGGTGGCTTTGATTTGTGCGCTGCAGCAATATTTCTTCTTCAACGTGATATTATTTGAACTGGAGGATACGGAACACACGACGGAGCGAATTCGAGAGAGCAACAACAACGTAAACAAAAATTGACACAACAAACGAATCAAGAGAGCAACGAATAAATCCATAAGCAGATACAGAAACAGCCGTGGTTATGTTATTCTTCTGGTGTCTGGCTGGATTACTGGAAATTTTGGAATCTGGATTCAAGAAATTTAAAGAAGTACTTAACATTTGGAGTGTCTGAGTGTTCGTAATATTTGCACACAGCATAGCAGTTGGGAAAAGGGTGAGTGATTTCTATTTTATTCCACGGCACATGTAGTACATTGTTATTAGGGCCCTGAATGTTTATTTGGTTTGACTAGGTAATTTTTGCTAAAAATTTATAATATTTTATAAATAATTATGAAACTCATGTGGTAATTAATTTGATTTGGAAATGTTTGCAGGCGTAAAGTGTAAAGTAATGAAATTATAAAATGTCACAAGTCGAAGAATACTCTCACGATTTTGAAGAAGTGTCTGCTTCCGGCACCGCATCCGCAGACACTTCACAATTTATCCAATCTGAAGATATCGAAATTGATGAAGCCTTAGAAGATTCTATATCAGTTGAAGAAATAGAGAGTCATAAGGAGCAAACTAAGGAAGCTAAAGAAACTGCTGATCACGTAAAGGACCGGGACCGAGAAGACCATCAGGAAAATCTAGCCAAATGTGGTAGTAATAATAAACTGTTCTTAAACTTTTCCATTCGTAGCGTAATAAGCCGTTTACGAACTAAATAAGGGTTAATAAGTTGATAATAAGGATTTGCCTTCAGATAACACGAATGGTAATAAATGAGGTAATTATTAAATGTTTGTTATTTGTTTAGATGACGGTGATAGCGAAGTGGCATATTCGTCAGAATCAGCTTCTACATTGGACGCAGTAAAGAAATTTTTTGAAAATACTGGAGATGATATTGAAAATGCTCCAACACCAGATATGGCCGAAATCGAGGGAATCATGCGGAAGCTGGAGAAGTTAGAAAAGGCTCAGTCAATGCTAGAAACAACCCTAAATATGGATTGGGCGGATCCTCATTTAGCTGACTCCGGCCAGCAACTTCATTCTAATACATCGGTTAAAAACATGGAGAACATATCTGAAGCACTCTCGGCTGAACTGAATTCTGTAGAAGAATTTATTAAGATGGAAGCTAAATCTCTGGAAATGTACAAACGATCTTCTAAACAAAATTCTGCTGCTCCTTCGGTAGCTGGTGATCGATCTATGGAAGATGTTCTCAAGGAATACGACGAATTTGAAGAAAGTATAAGCGCTGATCTCGAAGATATTGTCAAGCCGATTCCAACGGACCCTTTGTCATCTAATACACCCTCAAAATCGATTTCTGTTCAAAGAAAAGCGGTCGCTGGAACTTCGTCCACAAATGTCAACAATTCAAATGCAATTTCCAAAAATAGTCAGCCGAATTTACAAACAGAGAAAAAAGTAAGGCCGAAGTCAGCAGGAAGAAACCAATTAAGATCTCAGAATTTCACAGACAAGTTCAACGAATTAGTTAACAGTGAATTAATGAAAGAAACAGCGTTTTCTGTGGAGCCTCACCCCTTTTCTTCAGGGAATTCACCTAAACGTCAAACCAGCACTAGCAATATTAACAATAAAGTTCAAAACGATCAAGAAAAATACAATCCACGATCTGTCTATGCTCCTCAAGATGCAAATGCAAATGCAAGGAAAAGGTTGAGTGCGGCAAGAAGCCGAAGACCTGGAA
Organism: Tomocerus mixtus; assembly: GCA_034694165.1. NCBI lineage: Eukaryota > Metazoa > Arthropoda > Collembola > Entomobryomorpha > Tomoceridae > Tomocerus > Tomocerus mixtus. Next base: position 16,142 of record JAQFYC010001439.1, on the reverse strand, counting down.
GTGCAAGTGGAGATAAATCTGAATCGAACACGGTACGATATTTTTCAAAAATAAATTTAAAACGCTTTATTTATTTAATAAATAATCACAAGCATGTACGAAACATAATTTATAAATTATTAGTTCCAGGAATAAATAAAATAAAATAATTTCTGTTCATTTCAGGCGCAATTTCCTCCGTCGAAAAGGGGAGCAGGGGAAGGAATGCTGACTCTCGAAGAAATATTCTCCTCTCCAGAAATCGGCACTGGAGCGAATTCATACATAATTGAAAAATTAAAAACGGAAATTGCGAGACAGGAAACGCTCATTGACGCTTATCAAACGGATAGTCAAAAACTTTACAGTCAACTTAAAAAATCTCAGGTAGGTAAAATAAAATTACTAATGGCAATCACAATTAATTAAATCTACCACTTAAAGTATTTGTAAGTTAATTAAAAGAGTAAGTATAAATAGTTACGTAAATCGTAATACTTATTTAGGCAAATAAATAAGTTTCAAAATGGTAAAACTAGGACTAGGATGAAAAATGGGTTAAAAATCAATTCCAGTTTCGCAAGATTTTTTGTTTAGGCTATTTTTGAGTTGGAAAGTAATATTATTTGCATTTCTCGACATATCCTTAATAATCATTAAAGGATTCTGGATCTTCTGAGCGTAGTTTTACAGCGAGACTTTTGACGAGAGCTTTAACTCCATTAAATGTCTCCTCTCCTGTTGGTCTAATTTGATTTGCTGGTAAATTGAAGCCGTATCTTCCAGTATCACGGAGCTCCAGACAATATGAGTATTTAATTCCAGCGGAGCCTAGAAAGCAAATTAGAAAATTGAATTTTTAAAGTGCTTCTAAATAGCATGTATCGATTATAGTCGGTTGTAGGATTCTAAAAATTGAATGTAAATGGGCGGGGTCAAGCTTGGAATGGGATGAAATTTCTGGGAAAGTTTTTTATGTATTGTATAATATTACCCTTAGCCCAATCGTCAGATCCTCCAGCAGCAGAGTAAAGTAAATCAGGAGCAGTTCCCACTCTGTATTGTGTTCCATAAGTTCTTTGAAGCGCAGATTGTCCAACTCTGGCCATTCGCATGAGTTCCTGGTAGTCGGCGGGTTTGTTAGGTCCATATCCCCAGGGTACGAGCCACATTTGAGAATAAGCGTGGAAGGTGAGGTACAACTTGAGTTTGCTCTTCAGAGCCATAATTGCGTGTGACACGGCTGCGGTTTCAGGTTCGGAGAAAGCTCTGGGTCCGTGGTAAATGTCAGAGCAGGGGTCGCTGCTGGAACCTCTTTCGGCCCAATGGAATCCCCAGTTTCTGTTAGGGTCAACACCAGAGCACCTGCCTTGATTGGAACGTGTCTTTCTCCAGTAGCGATCTCTCGTGTGGGTGTATTCATATCCGTCAACGTTGACAATAGGGACGATGTACCAATCGAATTTTTCGGTCAACTCTTTGCTGCTAGGGTCGTTTATCAGTTTGTCCATCATGTAGGTGACTGTTGCTGGAGAAATCCATTCTCTTGCGTGCATTCCTCCGTCCATCCAAATTCCAGGCTTATTTCCCGTTCCAATTCGGATCAATCCGATTTCTCGCCCTTCAGTAGATCTTCCGATTGCTTGGTAGGATACTAAATTGTCACGTTGGGCCATTGTCTTCCCGTATTCCATGATCACTAAACATTTTAATAACATTTTACTACTTATGTACAAGGCATTTCGAAAATTCAAAACTCAAAAACTGAATTTTACCATCGTAGCGTTGATAATTATTCCAATTCATTCGGGAAGCCCGACCTTCCAGAGTATTAACGCCTTCAGGAAGAGACACATCGGCTTTGGGGTTCTCTTGTCTGATAAGTTCGTCAGCATCATGAAATACAACTTCGTGGTTCATTCCAAGTTGGTCAAAAAATTCTTGAACGTAAGAAACTTGTCCAGGGGATGCCAAAATATCTGCTGTTTGATTTACTCTTGGATAATTCCAGAAATGAACACCTGTATTGCAAATATGTACAAATTAATTATTTGGATTTTTTCATGCAAAATTTTCTAGTACAATATAGTAGGTAGGCCTTCAAAAAATTTACCATGCATGCCATCTAAAATCAACAAAGATTTAGCGATATCTTCTTTTTCGATTGGATGCGTCCTCAGCAGTTTATATCCAGCGTAGGATTTTTGTCCTGGATATTGCTCATCGTTCGTTGTGGGGTTTGCACTCGCATGCAAAATCACAGCCAGCAGCCATATTACAAACGGGAACGTTGTCCTTCGTATATTTCCCATAACTGTAAATTACAAAATGATTTATAATAATTTAATTACTAGTTGACAATTTACGTGCAGTAATAACTTGTACTTTCAGACAAATGTAATTAGTAAGTAATTACAATTAAATCTTCTAATCTATGTATTTTTTTCTATATCTATTATACAGAGCCGTAAATATTTAGCTATGACTTCCAAATTCCAGTTCCAACTTTAACTTTGTTAGCTTAAGTGTTACTTCTTCCTCTACGTGATATTTGCACTATTTAAATCGTGCTTTAGTTTACGATTAAAATTGAGCTTTAACTTTGCGTAATGTGTTATATTGTATAAAATATTTAAAAAAAGTAAGCCATAAAGGTAAAAAGTGACTAGCCGAGCTACAAATAGCAAATTCAGAGGCTTTCGTGAGTTTCCTAGTTCCCAAGTGTCTTTTTGTCGTAGCAATAGCAACTCTTTGCAAAGTAAAGGCTTTTGCATGAACTTGTATAATATTTATGTGCTAATATGATAACAACTTACTAAGCAAATCTCAAATCTCACTCCTAAAATAATACTAACTGAAAATTCACTTTGTATAATAGATAAGATTAAGATGCACATAATATAGAAACTCATCTAGGTATTCATCCTTTAGCTTTAGCTTTAGATACTTTTCTAATTCTAAAGCCAAAACTGCTAATGCTCTTCAACTCAAGGAAATAATAATTATTACTATTCCTATAGTATAGCGTTTTGGATATTGTATTGATATTCAAATTTCTCATGTGTACCTGCTATTTTGTCTTGTCTGCATGAGTATTTGTATTTTTTCTGAACCAATTATTCAACTAATGTTAAGGAGGTATTATATTAATGTATTATTTATGACTGTTGGTTAAGCAGGTATAGATTATTTGGTATTGGTACGTGTATCCTATTTAATTTAGGTAAAGGTATGCCCATACCCACTACAGTAGGCTACCTATAGTAAGGAGAACTTCACAACATCAACAGTTACATAGTATATACACACAAGTTATGATAAGAAGGCACTATTACTGTTAACAAGTTCTAAATGTATGTAATTTAGTATTTAGATTTGCATTGAGTTGTTTAAATGCAGGATGCAGGCTTTCACTTTCAGTTAGCCAAAGCCAAGTGAGTTAAATTTGGCTTAAATAGCGTTTAGATGACTATGTTAAAATCTTAATGTTTTTCTTAGTTTCCTTAGCTAATCTTCTGCACAGCTCACTACTCACTGCATAAAAAGTCTTCTTTTTCTGCTATATACAGATAAATGCCTTTATGATTGTGGTGATGATGTTTTGACTTGTAAGGTTCTCAAGTTGAAATGAGCCAAAATAAACTTTACTGCTAAACTTCTCATTCATTCAGTCTCTGTTGCATGTTGCATCTGCTCTGTTTGTACTTTTGTACATTATTTTTAGTTTTAGCTAAGCTTGCGTTAGGTTTGCAAAGTACAACTACTTAAGTTAGCTACCTAACACCTAAAGCAATGATTCTATGTAATATTGCTGTTTTATTTAGTAACGCAAATGAACTGACTGAAAGAGATGAGAAGAAGTCCTGTTGCAGAAATGCTCATTCTTACTTAACAAATCAAACCATGATTTGGTTATTTACTTACTGTAGGTAATTTACAGACCTAGGATACGTAAACATAAAGTCTGAATAAGTAAACGTAATTAAAGGGATCAGAAAAGTTTAAATACGATTGTTTAACGGATTTAAATAATATAATGGTTAAATAGACAGATTAAACAAAAATTAAAAATCCTAGTCTCTGTATTTCAAAAACGTTTATAATCCTACAAAGTTTGTAGGATAAGTTTAACTAGTCCAAAATTACTTATAACCGGAACCTAAAATGTACTTGCTCCTCTAAAGTCCCCAAGCAATTGTTAAAGGTATCAAAAAATACTGGGTAAATAATTAAGCACCTGAAATCCTGACAATTTTATAAATACCAAAATATTGTACCCCAAATTATAAATTTTTTGAGAAAATGCAATGTGTAATTTCTTTCTTAGCAGCCAAAATTATCCAAAAAGCCTACACTTTGCGTAATAACCTAAAATTTGTACTTATATCAGAAGAGCTTTTTTGAATCGAATCTAAATTAGTTCTTGAAATAAAAGTTAAAAAATGGAAAATAAAACTAAGAACTATTTTAAGTCATCTAAAAACTAAAATGTAAAGACCAAAATCAGAAGTTTTAGTGTACTGTGTAAGACAATCTGAAAAATTATTTATGTTGCTTGTTTATCCCCTACCGTAGACATTTATCTGCCTGCGTTAGGATTTAGGAATAGTTTTGTACTGTCCGTTCTATATTTATGTCATGATGATGTGAGAAAATAGACTGACTGAGCTGAACTGAGTGAAGTAATTGGAAACTTTTGCAAATAGGACGAACTGACGTGAATAACATATTTACGTATTTTACCTAACTTCTTAAGTATACATACTGTGTAGGTAAACAGAGAGAACAGAGAGATTCCGAATGCTACGGAGGAAGATTGAGAATTATTATTAGAAGGAGATTCTTTCGGAGATTAGATTAAGAAATCCGATTCCCTAACGAGTGACGACAATAGTAAGTCAGTAAAGCAATTTCTTTAGTTTTTATTACCTTCTTTGGTAGTTCTCCAAATTCCCAGTACAATTATAATTTGTCCGTCCTAAAGGGAATACTATTCCTGTTAAAAAAATAAAACTTGATCCGAATTGATATCGGATTCTTTTTCTTGATGAAATCTAAACAGATTATATTAGAGACTCTAATCCAATCTGCTAGCTGAGATGAGAATTGTTGGTAAGTGTGAAGAAATAAGTTTGCTCTTCTCTTTTTATTCAAAATGGGGAAAAAGTCCAATATGAATTTGATCTGACGCTCTGACAATGAAATTAGAATTAGTATAGTTAATAGTAAATGCTAAATTATTATTAGATTCAGATCAAAGTCAAGTGCCTTGCCTAAATTCGAGAGTTACTACGTATTCCTATTGAAATTCTGGTATTATGTTTTAATGGTTATTATTGTGGATGAAAAGAAGTCTCATAATATTGCGGTCAGGTCACAGATGGTATTTACTCGTAATAATAGGTATCCTGTATTGTATATTGTATTTTGGGAATAATCCCATCAGACAGATTAAATTGTTCAATAGTTTAAGGTAAAGACATATAAATCGAGTCATTACTTATTGTTGACCTTAGATCCTTAATTAGACCCGTATAATTTCTAGATTTGTATTCAATTTCAATCATAATCCAGTTATAATGGGATAAGTTTCATTGTGTGTGGAGATCTGCGTTAAGGAACTATTTATTCGTGGAATAAAATACATAGTATTATGATGTAGTAGAAGTAGAGTCGCACTTCTCCTTTCGTATAAAATATTACTATGCGCATATTATTTAATAGTGTTATGTATTGTAGAATCTATTAAAGATGCACCTGACATGACAGACTGAGCCTGATCTACTAAAACTGGAGTACAATAGAGCACAGCTCTGCATTACAATGGATAAAATGGGACGCACTACCTATATACATTATTTTGGTTTCATTTTCGCTATTAAATTTCCCTTTTCATCATTTCTGTACAACAGAGATAGCAAATGAGGCGTGGGTGCTAATTTAATTTAGTTACTAGTATTAATAAGGACTTGTTATCAAATGAAAATCAAATGCAAAGCAAGGTTGGCTATGGCTTTGGATTAAATTAACTAACTTACATAACATAATTAATATAACAAGAATAGTAAATAGAGTGTGGTATGGTTCGGTAATGTTAATGTACCTAAAGTAAGGATGCAGAATTCATAGTGATGAAAGCATGGAAATGGTAAACAAATATGTTAAGAGAATGACTCTAGTTAACAAGGCTCGGATATGAATTGAAATTATGTTTGTGGCTGGAATGGCTGGAATAAGCAAATAAATGAATAGAGATAAGATTCTAGATAAATAGACTAAATGCTCCCGAATTTTTGATATTTCCGAAAATATTTTAGTCTTTATCTTTTCTGAACATCGAGATCGAGATACTAAATACCTACATTTTGTCACTTACGTTGGGACCAGGGACCAGATATTTAGACCTTCATTTCTTTAATGTATTTTTCTTGGTATTCTAGACATTTAATAGGAATGTTTTTTGGTACTTGGTTATTTTATAGATTGAAAATTGAAGCAAGTTAGGACAAAATTCTGATTGTTTCAAATGTTTCATTCAAGAAGAATTGTAAAATTGTTAATCTATTTTCCTCTATAATTTTAGTCAGTAAAATCCTTGAGATATTTTGTGATGGGATGATGGATTTTAGTAGGAATTTGTTTATTTAAATTATTTAGGAGAGTTGTATACATAGCTTCCTGCATGTCCAAGCCCTGCTAATTAGCATGTAGGTGCATATAAAATTCATTACCTACTGCACTTAATTTATGCATTTCTGATTTGATTAGTACTGCTGTTCTGGAATGACTAATTTAACTGGAGTAATGGTAGTAATGGCATTCATCCCAACAGCATTAGCATTCATATATACAGTGTCTGTCGTAAATCAATCAAATGATTGTTGGCTTCACTGCGTATCAGATCAAATCAATGGAAAAACGGCAAGAGCTAAACGTAATGACCTAGAAGTTATTTTTCCATTGTTTCTCAACAATGCTAAGGATTTAGTGCTAAAAAACAAAAACATTTAAGGTAATTACAATTACTAGGCTAAATCTTGATTGTGGAAATGTACGCAAAGATTAATTCATTCATTAAAGCAAGCAAATACAATAATTGCGAAGGTGTTGATTAATTTACGCATTCTTGATGGCAAAGTATCCAACTTTTTCAGTGTGGAAAATTTCGAGGATTGTGAGTTTGTAAGAGTAAGAATTTTCCATTGTTTGCGACAATAATGTGATAATTTTCTATATTTTAGCTAGTTAACCTCCCACACTTTACTGGAGATTGCGAATTAGTTTGAGATATTAAAAAAATATTATATAGAAGAATGGTTGAAAACGAAGTGTAAAAATGACTTTAAATTATTATCTAGAGCAAGGAAAACGTTTTGTTTTCACTTTTTGTCTAAGAAATGATAAAATAGCGTAGGTACATATAAGTATTGCTCAAAGCAAATGGGCAAGCAATGACCTGATTTTCTGAAGTACTTAAAAGTATACAGTTCAATTATACTACGTGAAATTAAATGAGATGACACTTAATTATATCATGTTTTTATTTGCAGGACGATTGGGTGAAAGAAAAGGAAGGATATGTCGACGAAATCAACTCGCTAAAAACGGAAGTAGCAACTCTAAAAGTTAACAGACTGGCACAGTCAAGTTCGACCAGTTCTCCATTGTTTGGTGCAGGACAGAAAGCTGAATTAGATCGACTGAAAGATGAATCTTCAGCTAAGTCTGAAGTTATTACGGATCTTAGGCGTGAGGTCCTCGTACTTAGAAATAGTCAAGTAAGAATTGTTTATCCTATGAGTGCCTATTGAAAAAGTCAAGTTCTAAATGTTAAAATAAGCTTTTTCTTGTATTGTTCTAGGTTGCCCGTCCAGTTAGTGGGAAGAAAGCCAAAGCAGCAGCACTTTCAGACGAAAAGGAAAATGAATACCAGAAGACGATACGAAGCTTGAATAAACAAGTGAGAACTCTACAAAAAATATTATATAGTAAAGACCCTGCTGCTGCGGCTGCCTTACTAACCCACGAATCTAAAGGGGAAACGCAAACTGATAGTCATGGTACATTAGAAAGGAGAAATTCTCAAGTTCCAGTATTAGAAAGTCGGGTGGTCCAGCTGGAAAAGGAATTAGCAAAAACCGATTCAGAGGCTAAAGACAAATTGAAGGATTTTCAACAAAGACTTCAAGGAATTAAGGTAAATACTTTATTTTTCAATAGAAACTTAAAGAATTAATATACATGCATTTATTATTCAACAAAAGAAAGAAAAATAACAATTCTATTGATTTATATGCAACTACCCGTAAAGTATACCTAATCCACAACAAACATAGCACCTAAACGATAATTCTTCAACTAAATGTGTTTAGACGAAAAGCAAACCCATTTTAGTAGTTTGATTAGCCCAAAGTTTGCTGGAGTATTTACACGGATGCCAATTTTTTTTTTAATTTTGAATTATTTGTTTCAGAATAAATATGAAGAGCGTATTAAAGAATTGGAACACAAGCTGGCGGATGCAAACAACAGTATTTATGAACAAGTCTCAAATTCCAACACATTGGAATTAGCCTCACGCTTAGAAAAGAGTCAACTGGAGATTAATCATTTGAAGTCAGAGATTACACGTTACAAAAGAGAATTAGAAATTGCTGCCAAAAGTACAGCCAGTGCTGCTTCCACCACAACCACCAAACAAGACTCTGCCACATTAAGTTTGGCAATTAAGTCATTTAAAAGCGAATTGGGTGACAAGGAGAAAGAAATAATAAAATTGAAAAAGGAAACAGCGGACCTAAAACGGACGAATACTAATTTAAAAAAGGAACGCGAAAAGTACCTTATGACAAATAATCCCAACTCAGTCTCTTCTGGCGCTCCCCTTAATACAAATGCTCCTAGGGGACTTACCCGAGCGAAAACTGACTTGGCTATGAAACCAGGAAGGGCTAGCATTGCCAAAAATGTGGTCAAAAGTACGTAAATAATTGTTATAAAAATATTTTTTAATTATAAATCATTGTAATTTATATCAGATAAACAACATTTCTTAATTTTCGATTTCATTTAGAACCTAATTCTGCCCCAAAAGTCAATTCTGAGTCGGAATCAGTTCAAATATTGCAAAATGCTTTAGAAAGGGAACGAGAGGAATTCCAAAAGCTTATCGAAGAAAAATCTCAGCAAGTGTCCACATTAGAAAAACAAGTAATTGTGTATAATTAAAAACTACAAAATATCACTTTTTAAAAAATATTCTCAGCAAAATGGCAAATATGGTTGCAATTGGTATTTATTATGTTTAAAGAAATTATATTCCTATTGTTTTAATCTGTTATAGATTGTCGACCTGCAGTCAAAAGTCAAAGCAAGAAAAGTCGAATTCCTTGAAAACCGAGATTCTAACTCGAATGTGGATTTGGATGTTATGGATGATCTCAGGGAGCGAGTACTAACTCAAAATAAAGTAATTATAGCACTGAAGGAACACATTGCGGCTTTTAGGAGAATGGAAGAAGAGTTTGTAAATTGGAAGCAAGATAAACAAAGACTAGAATACCGTAATATGGAATTGGCAAAGAGATGTGCTGCTGCCGAAGAGTTTAAAAAACCGGTAAGTTAACCTAAACACAATTAAAACAGTTAGCAATATTGTCTTTTCTAAATCAATCAAACTTCAATAAATATTTTAAAATTTTGATACGAAATTAAATATCTTGTTTATGTTATAATATCAGGAAAATGAAATATTGCTAACTCTGTCTCAAAAAGTGGATGATCTTGACTCGAGGTATCACTACAGAGAAAAACAGTTGGATTCCTTGTTAAATCGGTTGTCATTGCGAACTGGAGGATCCTCATCTCTTGCTGCTGTTCTATCACCCCGATTGACGATGCTTAATGGCTCAGCGGGGAATCTCCATTCCAGGAAAACGGATATTGACGTAGACTTGCATCAACTTTCTCTTTCCCCAACTACTAATTTTCACTTACTTGCCGGGACGAATCTTGGTCTTGGTCCCGTTTAATTCATTAAGTGAGATGAGCTGAGTTTATTGCGCACTCCATACCACTCCCGTTGATAAGGAAAGTTAGAATTAGCACCAGACCAGACCGTAAAAGAGACTTCCTGACACAGAAACTTAACATTAACAATAAATCGTCGGTACAACAACTTATATTTATTTGTTACATTCACACAACACACGTACTGTACTGTATCCCAATTCAGCTATTCAACAGAAACTCCTACACACTGACACTATAATAAACTGGATCCGTCCAATATCCAGCCATCCCACTCGCACTCTCACTCACCACTCACACTCGCTAGTAAATTAGTTTATCCAATTAAGTAATTAATTTGTGGACAGTGGAGGACAATTTAATTAATAGACTTTGAAAGCTTCCTCTTGTAATCACCCACTTTATCTCTCCCTGAAGCCAGAAGGACTGTATAGTACATTCCGTATTCTCAGGATAAATATTTGTATTCAATTCTGCTTCTATGCCAGTCATAAATATGTATATTTTGTACTTACCATTAATTACACTCAACGAATTTACTTGAGTCCGTCCTTTGAATCTCTTTCATCTCATTCGTATGTACAACTCATGACATGACTATTTTATGATTGCAGATAAAAAAGTTTTGATAATGACAACGTAATTTTTATAAATGAATAACATGTTCCGCTAACAGTGAGAAAAATAAACAGTGGAATTGATAAATTATCACATACATGAATGCGTTGACGCGCTAATTTATTAAATCATCATAATTATAATTTCAGATCCTATGCACGAGTAGTAGTTGATTTAGTTTATTTATTGTTTTGCATTACCAAATGACATTCTAAATACTTATTACTCCAAATCTTGCATTTGTTAATTCTATGCAAGAAAAAATATTTAATGAGATGGTACATGATGATTGCTTTTTGTAACTATACGGCATGAAATTTCCCTTTTTTGCAACTTTTTTAAACACTAATCCCTAAGATGTTTCATTTTGCATATATTATGTTACTTGAATTAAAGAAATATGAATTAGCATTAAAAAGATGTCCACATATGCCAATAATGTCAGCACACTGATCTTAATAGTGTTTGGATTTTGAATGCTCATAATTTATTTTCACATACAATGATCTAACTAGAATTTCTTTTAATTTTAATTTGCTTTTAACACTATGTCTATTTCTACAATTGTCCACAATTCTACAATTTCTTTTACCTTCACTAGTAATACGTTCCATGGGAAATGTTCTGAGTACCCACAACAATAGTATTCCAATTTTGATGTCATTTGCTACAGAGCACAAAGTACTTATAACAGCACTACAAGTGCATCCGCTTTGGTTAAACTTTACGCTAGTAATGCCAATACATAATAATATACAATTTACTATCTGCATAAGAATAGCTCTAACAGTATTTACATTTACAAGACTAAATGGTTGTTTTAAGACAGTTAATTTTAACATTTTATAAATATTTGAGACAATTTTGTTGTTATCATTAACAACATTATGGACTATTACTAACATTGAGTCAGCTTTTTTGATTTTCGTAGTCTTTGCAATAAATGGATTGAGTCTTTTGTTAAAAATTAATTCAGAAGTTACAACTATGGCTAAAACGAATAATTTTGTACTACTGTCTATTACTAACGAATACACGTTCCCTATGAAGTGGACAAAATTAGCAGTATTATTGGCACAATTTGTACCTGGAGAAAAGGAGTATTTAGTCGATGGCCAATTTCTTGTTTTGGGTTTGACTGTACATGAGGAGAAGAGCTGCTCCTCCAAATACAGCGCTGGTGACTTGACTCCAGCCGAATGTCGTCTCAACAGGTTTAACGAGTTGACCCTGAAATTTTATTAAGTATTTTATAAATATTATAATGATTTTCAGGTTGGATCTAGGAAAATTAGAAACTTAAAGAGCTAAGAAAAGTAAAGCTTACCAATGCAAGGTGGTCGACACGGTTTTCTGAGTTCCGTTCGGACAGAACAAATCGCTTTTCATCGAAACGCTCTCGGGATATTCTGTCGATATCTTCGCGAATGAATTCCTTTGATTCTCTGATTCGATTGACGTCCTCCCGGACAATTCGTCGGTTATCATTTCGCGATTTATCCTCCAAGGCAACAATTCTCCTGGACTCCTCTCGCACTCGATTATCTCTGACTTCCCTTCGGTTTTCATCCTGGACTCGGATTTCTCGCACAGCTTCACGATTTTCATTGCTGGCAATTCGTCGACTGTCAAGTCGTCTTGTTTCCTCGTCACGGACCATTCTTCGGGAATCGGATCGACGGCTTTCCTCGTCACGAACCATTCTTCGTGAGTCGGATCTGCGGCTTTCGTCATCCCGCACCATTCTTCTCGTGTCAGCTCGTCGGCTTTCGTCATCGCGGACCATTCGTCTCGTGTCAGCTCGACGGCTTTCTTCGTCACGGACCATTCTTCGTGAATCGGATCGACGGCTTTCCTCGTCACGGACCATTCTTCGCGAATCGGATCGACGGCTTTCTTCGTCACGGACCATTCTTGGCGAATCGGATCGACGGCTTTCTTCGTCACGGACCATTCTTCGCGAATCGGATCGACGGCTTTCGTGATCACGAACCATTCGTCTCGTATCACCTCGACGGGTCTCCTCATCACGTACCATTCTCCTTGAATCAGATCGGCGTGTCTCTTCTCTTGCCACTCGTTGATCTTCTTGGCGGACCAATTGACGAGATTCTTCATCATTTCCAGCAACACGATTATTATTGGAGCGAACCAATCTACGATTTTCCAAACGATCTTGGCTCTGAGTCCTCCTGGTATCCTCCCTGACAATTCGCCGGCTTTCATCCCTGACTCTATCTTGACTAACAGATCTTCGGGTATCCTCTCTGATAAGTCGCCTACTTTCTCCATTCCTCACCTCCCTGTTAGCATTACCTTCAGCTTCTCGAACGAATCTTTGTCTTTCCTGGGAACGGACGTTTTCTTCACGGCTCAAGCGGGACACACGTTGCTGACGAACAGACCTGTCTTCATTAACACGGACTTCTCGTCGAACTTCATTGGAATTATCTCGAACTTCTCGTCGGTTCATCATAAGTCGCCGACTGTCAGGGTTGACATCCCTGGACACTTGGCGACTTTGACTTTCAGGATTTTGTCCAACCCGCACATCCCGGCTGATGGAAATTCGCCGAGATTCTTCATTAGGTACAGTTCTTCGTGAATTATCAAAAGATTTTACTCGGAATTCCCGTTCTAGATTTTCAATTCGGGAGGGGGAGGAAAGGCTTCGGTGTTCTGAGAGAATTTCGCTCCGTACTAGCTGCTGGTTGTGAACAACTGCTACTAAGAATAGAATTAGAGCCACCAAAGAAAAAGTCTTCATCTCCTGCTTGGCTCTTTCTTAGATTTTGCTTCTTCCAAATACTGAAAATTATTCCAAATCTCTAATTTTTTATATGGAAAATGGAAATTGACAATTTTAGGTTAATGTACAAATACTGGAAATTTTCTTACTTTTTCTTTCTATGCAATCTTTTGTATTTGTATACTTTATTTTTTGGTTTTCCTTTCTTTAGTGTATATGTATTCAGTACAGTACTATTCAGTAGTAGTAGTAAGTAGTTGATTTTGAAGAAAATTGGAAATTCGCGGTTATTTTCAGTGCTTTTCGTTAAGACAATCAGTTGAGACTTTTCTTTGCTTTTCTCTTAGCTTTTTGGTAGGGAGAAGAGGAGCTTAGAGAGCGAAGTGAAGAAAGTGAAGACTTTCTCCAGTATTTATATGAAAATAGAAACTGGAAAAGGGTACCTCTGGATGAATGAAAGCCGTTCTTCTCCATTTATGTTCCTTTATTCTTATCCTAATTGAATCTCAACAACTAAACTTCTTCTCCAGTCACTTTATGTGAATCTTATACTAAAAATATTGGTGTCCTTCGTAATACCTAAATTCCCTTCATGCGTAAGGAATTGCATTAACTCATTCACTAAACTCTTACTATAATCCACTGGATATCCTTCCTGCATGGAGTCTTAACACCATTATATTACACAATTGCAAAAATAACTACTGTACATACAGAAAATCATACATAGGCAGGCACGGGCACAACACGTGTACAGTATTTATGCACTTACTTACATATAATATATAATATGTATTCTAACCCATAAAATTGAAGTCTAGAGTTAGGTTCTGAAATCAAAACCGTGTGAACCAATAATATCCGAATTTTATTCTCTGTATTTTGTAGAAAATTCAAATCAACTAGGAACGGAGAATATTGGGCGGTCCTGATTTCCTCGAAATGCGTCATTCATAAAATCTTGTAGCGACAAATGTAGCCTTTATGTACTAAATAATATGCAGTTTTGTTTGCTAAGGAATAGTATTTAGAAAATGTTAAAGTAGAAATACATTCCAACTTTATTTGGAAGTGCGTGGGTGAAAATCTACTACTGGAATGTACATTCCTTACCTAGTGGACGATGTGCATTAAAAAATCGTCGATTTTGTCTCCAGCTTTAAATATAAAGGTGTCCGTTGTCCATTACAATCTTGCAACACAAAGCTAATTGATTTAGATAAATAAATAGATATTTTATGAATTAGGAATATGTGTTTGCCAAATGTGCAAATATTTTTCCCCTAAACAAGGGGTCTGCAAAAATGTTTTACTGTGTAAATGTACTAATTTAGTTTTTGAATTTATAGTTAGCCCTTTTGCTAAATGAATAAAGGCCAAAAACATTGTGGGATGCATATTCTGTCCTCTAAAATGGGATTATGGTTCCCTCAGCGGCAACCCATGGTCGTTCAACAGCTTTCGAACATCCGGTCTGATAGCAGCATCCACCTACATAAATTGAATGTCCGTGCGTATATACGGCACTAGGCTAGGTCCACTATTTACTATTTACTATAAAGTATAACTTAAATGCATTTTCAAGGAAAGTATTAATATAAAATATTGTAACACATGCAAAATTCAAGCGTGAAATAGTTTCATGAGCATTGAACGCAAATTGAAAATCCAGTGAGCCGACTTATCAACAAGTGTCAGGCTTCATTCAAGCAACCACACTACTCTGTGCATAAAGCCGGTATGGCCAGTGCCAGAGCAAGTTATATTTCTAATCCAATAATGTAGAAACTTTTGGGGTGATATCTTACATTTTATTACTTTGCCTGCGTAGGCAGTCTATTTATGGTACAAAAACTAATGGCCCAATGACACCGTAACAGAAAATATAGTACGTGTCTATTTTCATTGTCAATAATTCAATTAATTGTAGCCAATTTTACAGCATAGTATTTTTGCAGGCAAGCAATACACCAAAATGTCAAGAAAAGGCAAAGTACACTTGCTATATTACATAGGACATACGTAAACTATAAAGAAACTCTTATTTACATCGTCATTCGAAGTTCTACGTTCTAACTTTTACTAATTCTCTATAATCAAATCATTCAATAGGGAAACAATCGAACCAAAACCTATTTAAATCCAAACAAAGCCTTCTTGTGTATGGTAAACAGTAAAACAGAGATTCTCGAACTTAATAAATTGAGTTAGTCAACCTTCCCTGGTAATTTCTTTAGCAAAAATATAATTTCAGTTAACCCTGTAATCTGTATACAGTTTTGTACTTATGTAGTATCCTCCTGTTCACTCACAAACTCACAATGCTGAAATACTTAACGTAATAGTATTTTACGGTTTAAGGATCGCGAAAAAATTGTTACACAAGTTTGGGATATAAGAGTTTAATGATGCGGGGAAGCTGCGTCATTGCGTGAGATGACAAAGGAGTGGTGACGCAAATAGAAAACAATTTTTCAATTCCTTGCCTTGTCTTGTAAAGACATTTTTAGTGCTTAGACCTTCATGTATAAACTATAGTACCAAAATAAGTGTATTAAACTTCTACATGACCTCATCAATGAATCACGTCTACTTAATTTAAAGTTTTAAGATGCTAAATGTTTTCGATGAAAGTTTTTATTAGTTTCATGTTTTATATCGCAAAAATGCTTCAGTATGCACCTATATATTCTCAAACACTAATTAAAGTGCTTCTACTAACTAAGCTATGATATGATGATGTAGGTATAGGTATGTAGTTATTTCT
>JAQFYC010001438.1:0-34426 GCA_034694165.1 Tomocerus mixtus | reverse complement strand
TATAGCATTAAATACGTTATGTGTACAAAATTCTTGATCAAAGCACCCCCCAGCAGGGATCTGAGGCTACGCGCCTGCTTAGCGTAACAATATGACTTTGATAGAATTTTAGTATAAATGACGCAAAAAGAAACATCTAACTATGGATGATGGAATATGCATATTATCAAGATCAAGATGATGAAACACGACGGGATTACTTTCAAAATACTATTTCTGCATATTTAAAGCCCAATGCAATGTTTCGAGCGGTTCATGGACCATCGCATCGCTTCCTTGCTAAGGCTATGACTTCGACTTTCGACCCTCTCTGGTCTCTGGGGAACACTTTGGCTCTGTAGTTACTGTAGTAGTACGGGGATCAATCATTAATTGGCTGCACCCTTGTACCGTTACCTAATTCCTCAGAATTCTTGGTAAAATGGTAATGGAAGAATAATGAAGCTAAATAATCCCTCCCTCCC
Organism: Tomocerus mixtus; assembly: GCA_034694165.1. Classification (NCBI taxonomy): domain Eukaryota; kingdom Metazoa; phylum Arthropoda; class Collembola; order Entomobryomorpha; family Tomoceridae; genus Tomocerus; species Tomocerus mixtus. The sequence continues at coordinate 33,962 of JAQFYC010001438.1, read as the reverse complement.
GCCGATTGTGCCTTGAGACAGCAAAGCTAGCGATAGCAACACAAAAACTCCCATTCCTAATTCCTAGACTCCGAATTAATTTCTTTAAAATTAAAATAAAAGCCCGATTAAGAATAACAGAGCTACAGGCTGCAAATTAATATTGACAGTTGGTCGCAGAGATGGGCGCGGCCCGGCCCCAATAATGGCCGAAGGCCGCGGCCTGGCCGCTATGAAGGAAACGGTTGTAATGGACGGCCGCAGGCCGGCCGTGACAATTTTCTCCATGTGGCCGATGGCCGCGGCCGGGCCGCTATGCGTAGAAAAATGTGTAACCGTCGGCCGAAGGCCGGCCGCGACAATTTTTTTATGTGACCGGTGACCGCGGCCCGGCCGTAGTGTAGAAAACTTCCGCGCCATTCTCTTATTTGACTAGTGGCCGCGGCCGACTACAAATAAAAACATTCTAATGTTAATATAAAGCACGCGGAGACGAGTGCAAAGCTGTCGGGGAGGACGGGAATGGGAGAGATTATTATAGAAAACATTAAAGCCAGCTTTCGTGGAATAGAGTTTATTAGTTGCACAGTTGTTGTTGTTCGCTAGTTCGCTACTGACGTGTTTGAAGTGAAGCTTAGCTAGCGTGTGTAATATTTGGTTTAATGTTATTATATTTGTATTACTTACTTACATCAGCTGTCTTTTTCATTACTAAGGTAAGTTTGTTTACGATTAATATAGTAAAGGCGAAGAATGCAATTAAATAAAACTTTATTAAATTTTTAATTGTGTTTTGAAACTGATGCATAGAACGCAACGCATGAAGTCATAACAAAGTCATTATTATAAAATTATTCTTTGGATGATTAACAATGTAAAGGTAAATGCTTATTAATTAATTAATCTCATCTTTGTCTGACTGAAGAACAACCGGAAACTTTTATTCCGTGGGCGGGCCGTCATGACGATACAAGTGTACTGGTCCAATGCAGAAATTTTATCACATTACCGTTGGCCGCGGCCATGGCAGGTGGCCGGGCCGCTATGTAGAAAAGGTTGTAATGGCCGGCCGCGAAATTCTTTTCCATGTGGCCGACGGCCGCGGCCGGGCCGCTATGTAGAAAAGGTTGTTATGGCCGGCCCAAGGCCGGCCGCAAAATTCTTTTCCATGTGGCCGATGGCCGCGGCCGGGCCGCGAAAATAAACTACCCCAAAAAGTGGACAAATGGCCGGGCCGAGGCCGGGCCGCAAAAAGTGGTGCCCATCTCTGGTTGGTCGTCAATTTGTCATCATGAGAAAGCTGAAGTTTGCACAATCGAGAATCTCGGGATAACTTCAATGTTCAAAACTAGTATTACTCGTAGTAACTACTTGAGGGGACTCTACTGCTGACTGCTAATTGTGCTAATCGTCGTTGTCTAATGACAAATGACTGGTATTATAGGTAGGCAGACAGTTATTATACAGGTCTTATTTATTACAATTACATCTTCGAACGAAATGCGTTTATGATAATTTTAAGATGATTGACCACACTATTTATTACATATTAATTTGAAAGTAAAAAATACTGAATAATTATAACAAACCTTAATTTGGGAAGCTGGTGGAGACGGTCAACCAAACGGCGTGGTGCTGGTGAAGTTTTCCGGACAAACTATGGACGCAAATGAAAAGTACAAAGAACAGAACAGTCAACTCAAATCCTATCTCAGTCATTCAATTCGCGGGTTCTATTTGGCAGCATTGAGTATTACGTTAGCGTATGTTAGAACAATTCTACAAATTCAGCAAATTGTTAACACTTCTCTATGTAAAAAATAGAAACTCTAGAATTGTTTACATGCCTTAATTAATAACAACGTTTATTTCTAATTATATTGTACATTAAACCATGTCAATAAAGAATAACAAAGAGTGAGAAATCGAAAAATTGCAGTTGCAGAGATGTCAAAATGCTGTCGATGTATATTTATAGTACACCTACATACATCCTGTATCTTTGAAACTATCTTTAATGTCATTGTACCGACTTGGTAATAAGGTAATGACTCTTTATATTAGAGAAGCAATTATTATTATATATTATGTAACCTTGAATATCATGTTTTCTAGCTACCAGATCATCGGTACTGCCACTCGATATCAAACGTGTGTACATAAGTAAAACAGAAGATGACTTTGACCGTCGATCCCATTAATCACATAGGTCCTATATACGTGAGTATTCCTCAGTCATGTACTACGAAAAGCTGGTTGCTATCTTTGCATGAATGATAATATTTACTGTAATTGCCTTTGGTGAAGATATGCGCTATTTTAAGTATTACTGCTGTAGTATGTCAGTGTGTGCCTATATCTCATGATAAAGAGTGGTAGGGGGTAGGTACTAGGTACATAAAAATAGATGTGGAAAGGAGTCGTACTCTAAATAACTACATGCATGGCTAGTTGCCTTCCAAAAACGAGGTTCTGGGAATTGGGTAGAAACAGGATATTTCAGAGTTTAGAGGTCCACGGTCCACCTATATGCAAACATCGAGTCGCATCCCGGTGCTAAGTTCAGTTGCCTATGTATTTAATGTAGACATTATTATGCCTTTTAGAGCACCCTACTAAAGTAAATAGTGAATTCTAATGAGATAAGTTGTTCCATAATATCAATATCTGATTTCAATTCATTCCCAATGAATACTATCTATGTTAGGAGTTTTGGCTTAGGATTGTTTGTATAAAGATGTAAGTGTATTGGTAGCTTTTTATCTACATCATGTAATAAATACTTACATTCATTCATTTAGATTATTAGTTATTAGTGTTCACTTTCAATCAATGGATTTTAATGCAGTCTATTTCTCTTTCGTTTTACTGTACGGTGATGCTACACATTAATCTTACTCAGCGGTATTTCAGTTAAATATAGATCATATTTATTTGCACGAAGGTAGTGCAATGACAATTATTATGCTAGAAAATTTACACATACATTTCTAGCTTCTATATTATTATTTCCATATTATAATATCTTGTCTGGTGTCTGGAAAGCAGCCTTTTATAGTTCTCATAAACAATAGGGATTTAAGGTTTTACATCTGCAAATTGATTTCAAGCGGTCTGTAATGCATTCACTGGCAAAGAAGTTAATTACTAAAAATAATTTGTGGACACAATATTTCTCATACTAATTCCCTTCGCCTTCATAACACAATTTCCCATTGACTCATATAGCAGACCAGTTCCCATCCCAGTCCATGAAGTCTTGTGTGTGGGAAAGGTGAAATTAAAGTGAATGTCATGGGAAACTGTAGTCCTGAGAAAGTTCAGAATTTACTGAGAACTTGTGCCTTGTGCATATGGACGGGCTAAGACTTAAAAGAAACTCTTATTACTTCATCAAAAAATATTTACAATTTTTCGTTTTTTTATTAAATCTAATTTGTTATGAGTGGATTACTTTGCTACACTATGCATGCAATCGAACATCGTGGGTTATAAAGAAAAGCTGTGCGTATGTAAGGCAAGGTGTTGAATTTCCATGCAAAAAGTAGAAAATCCGGGGCAATTGTATTTGACTGGCTCAAAAGTTCTGTTCCATGAATGAAAGGGCCTAATTAAGTATATTATTATCCAGTTATGCAAATGAAATTAGTTATTATATAACGAAGGTCGTCCTTCTTTTATGACTTGCAGCATCTGCTGCTAATTTAAATGTTATTAGTGCTCAATGGAAATACGAATCATTTCCTTGTGTGCAAAGCTATTGAATATAAATATTTTACTTATGGCAATGAAATATGAACCAACAAAATTTTATTGTGTTGTGTTGTGTTGCATATTATAGTAATTTATTCCGCACACACATAGATTATAGATAATGATGAGTAACACGATGAAAAATGACAATTATAACAAACATTTGCATAGTGAAAATGCTTGTAAGTGGTAATAAGTATTTAATATATAATACGTACACAATTTTATTATAATTATTATTGGTTAACTATTTATGCATACATATAGGTACTTATTTAGTTACACTTAGGTTGTTTATTATGCTCCACTTCATATTACATGTCAACAACAGTTCGCCTGCAATTATATTTAAAATACATGGAAACCTAAACTCTTATAGTTTTTCATGTTCATTTTAATAGGGTTCGAAATTACAGATTAAACACTTGTGAAATTTTTAACGACTCATAATGTTATAGATCGTAAACGGAAATGCAATGATTCACTAATACGTATTTTAATGTTAGTGACAACACAAATAAAGATAAGTACTCTAAATTTTTTGGGATATTACATTTCATGTTTAGGTTTGGGTCTGCTGTTTTAAATTCAAGTCTTAGGAATTCCAAATCGATCCATTGTATAGTATTTAATAGCATTTAGTAATGAGACAAATTAATACAATAAAATTGTAAGCGAACTGTGAATAGATAAATACATATTACTATTTCTTTAAATCTGCTAAATGTAATGCAGACAATAAATATCTGAACTCGTAATTATTATTATCAAGTATATCCATTAACATTACTGTTAGCAAGATGCCTCCTCTTGTTGCGAGTCAAAGTGCCAATCTTTAGTTGTAGTTGTGATTTGTGATGTAAGTAATAGGAATAGGTACAGTACACATTTCGTTTAATATTTGGATTGGACAACTAACTAGTATGTAGTTATTGTTATCGTTTTCCCTATTATAGTACTTATTATACACTACAGTTTCTTAGTTCATTTGTAATTGGTTCCGTTCTGTTGTAATATTATCATTATCATAATATCATAGTATTGTAAAATACTAATATAAATAGTGGTTATATCTAATTACTATATTTGTCAAGATCTATGCAAAATGCATACAAATCAAATTAAAATGCAACCATACAGTAGCGTAGTATATCTTACTACTGGAATTGAAATGCAATAGTATTATTTACTAGTACCTAAATAGTACCAACTACCAAGTAGCTACTATGTAATTACATACACATTCTTAACTATCTTTATGTTCATGATTTTCTATTAATTAACACCAGGGCAGCAGAATTGTGTAGTGGCATAGTGGCATTGGCATCTTAAGTATAACTTACAGATGAAATTGATTATGTCAGTCCGTGGAACTAATTATTTACTTTGCCATTTGATTTTAATACCAGATATATGGATAATTATTAATTATGCTAAATTAACAGATAAGACTGACTGATAGCATTTAATATAAACAGAAAGTTGGAAACGAAGTGGAGAATTTTCAATGTATAAGCACTAACTAACACAAAAACACAATGTGGTTAACCTTGCAAGGTAGAAACATTTAATTATGGCTTACCGGAACCGGTATTACAACAAAAAGATTGACCGAAGTATTTGCTAGCAAAATGTATTTACTTTCCTGAATAGTCCTTGTTTCTGCATTTTGAAAATAAGGGAACGATTTGGCAGACATGTAGGTTTACTAACTAATATTTGAACTAATAATATTTTCAAAAGAAAAGTACCTGGTTTCATTTGTTATGTATACTAATACAAATATACTTATACCTACGACAATAAACATAGGTAAACCCGTTTAGTTTGGTTAGATATACCTGAGTTTCATATTGTAGCATAGTCAAAGAAAAGTACAACATTATGCATCTGCCTAAAAATTAGTTTCATTCCCAACTACACTATATTATTAACATGATAAGGTTCAAAGCAGGCTGGAAGCATGATTATAAATTATGAAAGATATCCCACAAGGAAACTATGACATTGGAGGCAAGCGCTTATAATTATAGAGTGCATCGGATGTTTTAAATTGCATAATATGAAATGAGTACAAAATAGCATAAGTATTGATAAAATGGAAAAATGATGTTAGAGAAAAGAGTGGCTGCAAGTAATTTATACTCAGGTGTTCAACTTAGTTCAACATTCCAAAATAACGCATTCAATACGTCATTTGTATAATCTATTTATGATTCAACATGAAATGAAATATGAATAGGAACTAAAATATCGTTCATATGGAAATTTTCGAGCATTTTTGTGTTCATTGTAAATCTACAGAGTAATAATAGATATTATTAGAAAAGTATGCACGTTTTACATAGACGCTATAAAAATGGAATGCTCATCCCACGGCTTGAAAAAGCTGGTTAGATTTTCATATTAATAGGTATTGAAATTTAGTACCAGGCAATTTAGAACACAATAACAGTAGATAGTTAACGAAATAAGACCGTAATCATTACCTAGCTGACAAAATGCATACCATAAATAGATTCTTAAAACATGTCCAGACGAGCAAAACATAATAATAATATCCTTCAGTAATATTCTTTACTTGAAAAAAGGGTAATCTATTCGTCTAAATTAAAAAATGTTAAATATGCAAAATCAGGTCACAAAGAAAACAGTAATATCATGGAAACACCGCAAAATGTTGTAGTAGAGCGTATTTTGCAAACACGTTCGTCAAAAAATATGAACATTCAGAAATAGAACATTTATTGATGTTGGTACTATTTTTGAAATGTCACTTCAGACTCAAGGTCTAGCTACTTTCTGGATTAAAATAAGTTAGTATATATGTACGTAGATGTAGTTATTAGGTATAGGTATATTAAAATGTATGTATTTATTAAATTATGTTATATATTATACATAAAACTACCACTAGATCCGATGCAGGTAGCATTGTTTGTGCATAACTAATGGTAATATTCATAATTTATTTAATAACTATGTAACGTTAGGAAGTATTTTAATCCCATTCAAACAATTTGTGATACGATACATGTATAGAAAATGGAAATATTCCATAATATGAATAATTATCAGTAAAGTACAAAGCGACAATCCGAGTCCACCAGTCTTAAGCGTAATAATGAATATCTCGGTCAAAAGCAGGCAATAGGTACATAAGAAATTTACTAAAAAAGTTCATACTAATTAACTAACTACACATGCAATAAGTATTATTATGTCCTGACCATGTATATATAAAAATGCATAATATATAGGTACATGTCATTTTCTTGTGTCCCTTTTATCATATTGTTATGCCAACTTTCACACACTGCATTATTATCGACAGAAAACAAGGACATTTTCAAAAATCCTAATTACAAACGAAGTTTTTTAATAACTGACAAAAGGCATTGAAAAAATATTAAATTAGCATGATGTAAATAATATTACCCATCATTATTATGTAATTTCGTGCTTCTTTGCCCGAAATGTGTTGTAAAAAGAATGACATTGAAAGAATTCATATAAAAGTATTCGAATTCCTTTCGATTATTTAACCCACTAATGCCAAATATCCTGTTTTCAGATAAAAATTTGTTCTGTGTTCATTAGAATGACTTTATATTGATTTAAATTGATTTATACATAGCAATATAGAATAGGCAATAGGAATTAATAGAGTTTGCTGGACTTCGTAAATCTGAATTTAATTTTCCTATACAACAATAAAAATAAACAATAAACCCACTGTTAATTGCTAACTTGTATTCCCGCATAATTAGATCACAAATTTAATATAACAGTGGAACAATAATTTAATTAGCAAACTATTTCATAAAATGAACCCCTATGATGTTTGTGTACGAAGTGTACTTTTAACAGTTGTACTAAAGTTGTCTCGTTCATACAATAATTATTAATTTATTCTTATGACGGCTCCATATATCCGTATACATATGATATGATGACTAAAGAACTCCCCTCTTCTATTTCCTCAACTTAACACACTTAATAAATAGCTGACTGATTTTTAGCCGAGATACTGTCATTGTTATAACCCTCACTTCGTACTCATTCACGCCACAAAGCAAAAACACACTAAATAATTTTAATAATAATAATGGCCCTGTAGAATCCAAGTCAGCAAAAAGTAATCATTGTGAGATTTACTGCATTCGTAATATAATATATTGTACAATTTTATAAATTAGTGCATGTAAGTGTCTCATTACACAGCAAACAAACAAAATACATGCACGGATATGACTAATAGAACTTGTGGATGCGGATTGGACTGGACAATTAGACGGACGTCAGTACTTAAATACTTACTATACCATTACCATACAAATAGAACAAGTACATGTAAGTACACATAAGTAGATGACGAATGTAATTGACACGTCGCTTATTTATATTTACCATTTACGTTACGTTGCTTTGATTAGTAACTTTTAGCATACATAGAACTCATGTACATACATAAATACGAGACGGGCGACATTTATTCTATTGTAACTTAACTAATAATTCAACAAATAAATACAAACAAAGATAACCAACAAGAATAACAAAAATGAGATCATAAGAATTAAACCCCTCAACAATTATTTATCTACTAATTTGTAAATAAGGACTAAATACATACAAGACTATCATATATATTAGAGCGTGCTCTGTCTAAATTACTAATATGCATATATATCTAACTATATTTATAGTAATAGTATTCTGTTCTGTCTGCCCAGCAATGGTCCATTGATAATACGTTACATTTACATTGGTTATTACATATTTACTTACAAATTACAACTCTGTGTACATACAATAATGTATTTTGCTTACTAACATGACAGTGTGCGTGTCTATGGGATGGTGTACTTTACAATTCAATTTCCAACCAAAAAATACCTACCACAATAAATATCTTACTTATATAACTTACTTAACATAACAAACGCATACAAATCTGCGTTTCATTTTCATTGACAATTACAACATATCTTATTGTGTTTACGTAAATATCCCCATATGACAGTAATAGTAATTAACAAGTAGGTAACAGTACATTTTGCATTGATCTTTTCCTTTTTAAAATACATACTCGTACAAGATTGCGAATTGCGATGGTCACTGATTTAGGTCGACCTAGCAAGAGAACAAGGAGCGAAGCTAGCTCAGTCTCATTCATCTCATCCAACAAATTTGTTGTGTAAACAACAAACAGGACAAAGAATGTCAACAACTTCGCCGGCTTCACTTGTACTTTCTAGGTACATTTGCATTTTAAGCTACCTTCGTCATTGCTCTTGCTAGGTAGTTTAGTTTAGTTAGTTATGTAATGTACCTAATGTAGACAGTCTGTTAGCTTTACTTTTACTTTTGCTTCACTTGACTTTGCTTCTCTTCGAGTTCAGTTGAGGATGCAGTCCACTTGAGAGCATCTTGAGATACGTAGTTTGTACGTGTCCTTTTAGTAAATATCGATACCATTAACGAAAACACAACAAAACACAGCACATCCAAACCACTCGCACTCACAGAATACAGATCACTTCCTATGGTGATGTGATGGACAAGAAAAGGACGACGAATTGAAGGGAAGTTGGAGACGGAGGCCAGCGCCAAACCAGTGAAGCTTCACCAAATAAATCGCTTTACATCTCCCTACTCTTCCTTTCTTTATCCATTTCGCGTTCTGTAACTAATCCTTGTTCAATGCTCAGTCTTCTGTATATATGTAGTCAGTAGTCAGTGGACCGAGCTGGAGATGAATTGAGTGGAGTAGTGGAGTCACTGGAGTAGGTATTATCATGCTGATGTTGTGTTGTGTTGTGTTGTGTTGCGCTGGAGATGGAGATGGTTCTTCGCAATTTGCAAATAGCTATGTTTTGAATATATAGTTTTCGTAGTGTTGTACATAGTTGAATTTTCTCTTGCATTGCATTGCATAGCTTGTGTTGGTCTTGTCGTGTCTTGATGTCAATAGTTGTGTGGCAGCAAACTACGTAAGTATCAATATCAATATCAGTAGCAAAAGTAAATAGCATGTTTCTTTAGCGTCTCTGGCCTGGCTGTTGAGTATCAGTATTCCTAGCGTAGCATCCTCATCATAATATCCTCCTTCTTTCCTTTACCAGTTTACTTTTACACAAAATATCTGTTCTTTACTATCTCACTTATTCACATTTATGCATGTTCACCCCTTTCCTGCTAGTGCTATACTGCAGTGCGGAATTTTACTTAATTGCAAGATCTACGCAGCAGGAGCAGGTCAAGCTCATTAAGAGGAGCCGGAGGAAACTCAAGTCAAAGTCACAGAACTCACAAACAGACTCGCGAATACATTTAAATAATTTCTAATTGTGTTCTATGAAAGTAAGCCACAGCCTACCATAGTCATGGTACTTTTCCTGTATGTAGTAATTTACTATTCATAGTTACTTATACCTAGTACCTATCTACTCCGTACAGATATCGACCTATATATTTACGATATAGGTCGCTAACATAGTAGAAGGCATGAGGTTGGCTTCATAGGCAATCTAGACAAGTAAATAAATACAGGAAATGAAAGTAGCGACATTATAGGCAAAGACAAACCGATGCGATCAATGCAAAATGCATTCTGCTAGTCAACAGAAGAGGAAAACCCATAAAGACAAATATTATTTGAGCTTGGCTTGACAAGTAGAAGTCGGGTAAAATAAAGCGAGGCTCATTATCAGTTTGTGAATTGTGACTTACACTTAAGTAGCTCGGCTCACTGCACTGCACTCCTACTCTTTCCTTACTCAGATGTTTGAATCTCACAAAACGTCTATTTATAAATAAAACATAAGTAAATATCTTCAAATGCAGTACACCTACTTATAATATATAATGACAATACATTACAAATACAATACACTAAGAGGCTTGACTTATATAACAATTTCTAAATACTTTTCCATCCTTCCTTCTTACTGTATGACTGACATAACGTGAAATGGAAAAGTGACTCATTCTGAATTCTACACAATTTTACTTTGAACAAATGCATTTTATATTCACAATATCTACTAACTGCCTTCAACTTTCAACTAGTTGGTATGCTACAAGGTACAAAGATGCTAACGTATTAAAATTAGAGTGGGGAATTGATCGCTACACTATTACACTACCCAATCATCTTAATCATACAAACCAAGGTTTTCCACACAATTGTGATTTTGTGATCAATAGACCTCTAACACATTTTAGGAAAAACAATACTGACTACCTACGACTTTCAATACAATCCAGTAAGTAACATAATATCTGCATTTTGCATATACATAACGTGAACGCAATCACTGTATGACTTAACCAATGTTAACATTGCCTAAATATGACATACTTTAAGAAGATACATAAATAATTACGTTTACCATAAATAGTTCAAAGATAAGTATGTCAGGACAAATAAACAAAAGAGAAAGATGGAAATTTGCTGTGAGTCAGTATAGTATACAGTATACAAAAAGATTCCTAGCATAAATACGCTCTCTTTACATACAGATAATTGTTGTTTCTTTAAACTAAACCAGACCATACTAGTAGGGAAACACGCTTTTTGATACAGGAGCTATGCCACTGTTGTAGTAAGTAAGATACATTGTCCAGTAACAATTAGTTGTTATTTTACGTACATAGAATTGTAATAAATAGTAATAGGTGTAACTTTACATCATGTATGTATTGTAACATTAAATATTACATTAGTATATACCAGAAACAAATAAATAACCATTTTGTATAGTTATAGTATAAGCGTGTCGCACATTGTCATGTCAGTTCGTGACAAAGCGCACAGTAGAGTACACAAGATAGCGAGAAGGACACTAATGAACCGACACAGATAGATCGCAGATCCTATTTGTTTTCAGTATGGGTTTTGTGAATAACAGTAATATAAAAAGGGTTCCAGCTTTTTCTTCATTTCATATAATATGTAGAGTATATATATTATATTATTGTATAGTAATAATAGTAAGTATGTAAGGTATATCTGTATTTTAATGTATTATTTTATAGTAGTATTATGCATGTGTGTAGGTACATTTATCCTTATACAATAATAATTTCGCTGAAGCTGATGCAGACAGCATAGCAGGAGCAGATCCGTGCACACAGTTTTGTTATGTATGTAATAGTAGTTTCTATGAAACAGATTCGTTATCATATCATACTGTGGAATGCGGCGCACAATTCATATTCATATCATAACATAACTACAGACAGAAACTTATAACTAACGATAAGTAACAGTATTGGTTTTGTTTGGTTATCTCCTTTTAAATATAATAATTATACAATACAGTACAGATAGTACACATGTGATCCATTTAAGTCATGCTCCATATTCATACTCGTACACAAAACTTAATAACTAACATTGAATTTCGGAGCTACGCCACGCAACATTCATAATAATCATAATAATGATGTTTGTCAAATATTTGTAGTTCCTTTGAGGCTTGTTCCAGTTAGTTCAGTTCCATTCACTAATAAATAGCTCCATTCCCAGAAATTAGGAGTTGATTTTACATTGCAGTATAATTTAGCTTCCTTACTTTACTTTACATTTTACATTATCAGTATATGTATGTAATATAGATTAGTTAGAAAAACATTTTGCTTTACAATTGCATTTGATTTGTGGCTTGGCGTGGCTTGGCTTGGCTTGGCTCTGCTTGCCAAGCCACTAATATTATGTAAGTAGAATCAATAATATCATTCTTATTTAACCTAATCAGTATTACAAATTACCCATTCACATTTTTTTCGCAATGACAATTTGCAACAACGCAAGGCTACATAATTTCTAAGACACGGCACACTCAATGAGTTGCTTGCACATCAAATCAACATATACTATTTATTTGAAAACAATTACACTGCACTTAGTATTCGACGGTCTAGACGTTTAACTTATGTAAATAATAAACACTCGTCATTCGGTTTAAACTTTCCTAATCATTGGTAATAAATTGGTACGTTTCATTGCGTTGTTTGCATTTCTCTTCTCTTATATTCTTGAGTCCGCCGATGCCGATGTGTCCAATTGGATAGTCCTAATTAGTTTTTAGAATTAGTCGATTCACTCGCTGTATCAATTTCAACTTCTGTCCTCTATGCAGATTTTGTTTTGGTTTCCGTGGTCGTCACAATTACAAAGCATATGTATTTCCCAAAAGAACTGGAACTAGTCTCAACACTCGGAGAACACCGAACCGAACCGTTCGAGCCGCGTGAGCAGAGATTAAAAAAGGAGGAAGATTTCAGCACTTCCTTGCCACTTCGTCGTCTAACACCTATGAATTCCCTCAAATTACTTATCATCGGGTAGTTCATTAGATCCATCCTGTAGTGATGGTAATTAATAATTCACATAATTGTCTTTACGTACATTATAGTCATTAAATTCATTTACAAATTAAAGTCTATCCTCATAGTTTTACTTTAGGTATAATTTCTTCCACTGCACCTCCCCATTTAAGTCTGTAATAGCCTTCTCGCCATCTTATATTTGGAAATAGCACTGAATGAACGAAAAGGAACGGTGCAGACGTTTCACGAAACAGCCAACTTAGAACAAACTCAAACTTGGTGAATGGGAGACTTCCATTCTATAATTTACAATAAGCAAACATTTCGTTAGATATCACATCACATACATAAGTGCCTTATCTATTTTACAACAATATAATGTGGTTTTATTATATACTTATAATACTCCAAGTCGCGGAGGAAAAAAAGCACGTAACTAATCATACTTAAGTGTGGTGCATCAAAATTTACACTAAATTTCTTCTTCATCACTACATATACTTATACTTTCATATTATGTACATACATAAAATAATATCTCATAAGCTTCCGTCGCGAAATAAAATATGCGGCTCAGTTGACTCGCTTACATATTTCAGCTCAGTTGTTATGTAAAGTAAAGTAAATGGCGTTGATGGAGAAAAATGGAGCAGTGTGAGACACTTAAGTAGGTAGTACGTACGTAGTGCTGCTCCAGAAAAAACGTGTGGTATGGTGTTGAAGTAACTTCAAACTATAATGGACAGAATATTGAAAAATCTTACCTGTATCCTACGAAGGAGAATCCAATCAATTATGCACCATATGAGCAAGTGAACTAGAAAGACTGCAATAGGGTCCCAAAAGAACAGAATTCGAGTTGAGAACGCAGCACAAATCCCTAACAGCATGCATTCTGTTAAGGGTTCTCCGAGCATTGTCAGTGGAATCATGGCAAACCGCAACTTGGCCCATCTAAATATTACAAAAGAGTATTGCTCATAAAATCCGTTTAACTTCTCTGCTCTACTGCACGCTACAGACAGACAAGACATAGACACCCATAATAATATATTTTATAAGAAAATAGCGGAAGGGAAAGTAGTTAAGTAGACTAGAGGTGATGTGATATCATATTCTTATTACTTACACAAGGAAGGAGCCACATTACATTTTACATTACTGATGCTAACACACTTTAGCAAACCATACCAGCAGAGTTAGAGGCTACACAACTAAATTCAACTCAACTCACTGAAAGTAAACTAAACTAAAGTACGACGCGACTGCATTACTATTTTCTAGCTGCAAAGTACAAGACATTATTATTATTATGTATCTGTACTCTGTGTAGAGAGATCCAGGTCCTAAAGATACTAAAGAATAAGGTAGGTATTAGAAAAGAGTGACTGAATGACAGGGAGTACTATTTATATTATATACATACACATACCAAACCAACATTAATGCAAGTACAGATATGAGGAACCTTAAAATTCCAAACGCCACAAGATACTTCGCAAAATATTTTTGCCATTCTGCACTTTGCGGATTGACAAATATAATTAATTGACAATTCGATTATAGTGTGGCTTTTTAACATCAGTATAATAAAATATTTAAATGATTGAATGGCCAACAGGAAAATCGAATAATTTTCGACATAATTTTACAGAAAAGCTACATAGGCATTTCCAATTTCTTTGATAACTAATAATTTCCTTCTGCTTATTTTGGCAGTACAAACGCATCTTGTTGGAATTTTTTACATGTTTTTATAGAATTACATTAAAATTATGCTAAACGTATTGTGATATTGGTGGCGTGGTCTATGGGCGTTGACTCGGCATTCCCTGGAATGTACATATTAAGCTCTGCTCTGGAAAATGTTGACCCATATAAAACTAAGTAACTAGGTAGTGGTTTACGTTATGTATCCATATTACTATTAGGGGTTTCCTTTTCTACTTTAGGCTAGGCCACGACCCAGCCCATCACATCACATCACATCAAGTCACATCACACACAAATGGCAAATGTAATATGCAGTATGTTATGTACCACATTCTATTCTCCACACTCTACTCCAGAGCTAAACTGGCTTAGCTTCCCTTCCCTTGCTTGGTTGTATGAAGTGGAGTGAGGTGAGTTCATTTGAGTTCCTTTCCTTTAGTAAACTAATAGAACTAGCTACCTATTCACTCACAGTAACTATAACTGGCTTCAAACTCCTACAATATCAAGCCTGTCTGTCACTCCAGTTCTAGTTCTGTGTGTGAGTCGATGGAGAGAGAGAACTCTTAACTCAACACATACTAACACAACTTTCACAAAGAGCAAACAAAAAAGTTTTATAATTGAGCAAGAAAGAGGGAACATAACATAGTGTGATATATATTGCATAAGTAGTTTGCACAAATACATAGTAGTAGTAGTGGCTGGATTCTGTTCTGGTTCTGGCCTGGTGTGTGTGGTATGGTTTGGCCTGCTATTGGCATCGCTAGCTTCCCTTTCCTTTCCTTCCTCAGCCAAGTAAGTAAGTCAAAGAGGAGAAAGTTGTTTGAGTTGTGAATTGTGAGGCAGCAATGATTTTCCACAACTCTGACTCAAGTCACTTACTTTCACTAACTCCAGATACCTAGATATTCTACTTCCTACATATTATACATTATATATAGTATATATATGACATGCAGTTTTACTATCTGAAACTCCACTTCCAATAAGTTCACTATGAAAGACTGACTTTTCCTACATGAATAAGTTTACTTACTTTCGATTGTTCGTTTAAGTCACTGCATATTGCATTATGATGACGCCGTTATGTCAAGACTTAGCGTTTACTACATACCTACTTACTATTTACCAGACCAGACCACTTACTATTACTCCTTTTTAACCAAATAAGTAAGTGTGTAAGCTTAATACAAATTATCACACTTTTATATCATCTATACTTACTTAGTACCTGATTTATCTCTAGTCTTACTCTTTATCCTTCCCTTAACATTCAACAAACAGAATTCTAATGAAAGAAAGAAGACGCAAATCATAAAGCTATTAAAGGAACATATTTTATACCTGGATATTCTTGCTTGAAAGGATGTTAAATCACAGAATCCTGAATTTTGCCAAGCTGGCTGACTAGATATAGTTATCCTCCATCCTCTATCGGTTATCGATTTTGCAAAAAAGTAATCTTCAGCTAGGTAACAACCGAATGCTTTGATCCCACCGACCTAAAAACACAGAATAAAACATTACAAAACATAATTCACATAAAATAGCATAGTAATTTTCCAATCAAATACTTCGCAGTAGAATGATAAGTGCCTAATAATAAATATCTGGAGGAATGTTTATTATTGTTATGCAACTCTCTATTGTGTTCATATTTCATATGCAACGCAAGTAGTAGCAGTAGCCTTTCAGCTTTCTTTTGTCTTTTCTTCTCATTCAATATACTACAATATGAAATACAATAAATATAGAACTGGAACTTATATCTATTACTAGAGACAAAAGAACGAGAGAGCATACTTAATAAAATCATATTACAGATAGATAGCTACGTTATTAGTATAGCTACTATTACTATAAGTAATAATAATAACAGAACACATTCTGAAGATTTTAGTACCACTAGCACGCTTATATTTATAAATAGGCACGTATACTTATGTAACATCAGAACCCGAAGAGCAGAGGTTACGATACATACATACATACATATATATACAAGAGAACAGAACATGCATAATAATAATCTTATGTATACATGTTTGGTTGGTTGGTGGAGGAGTGAGTTCGAGTGTAAGTCTGTAAGTGTAGTCAGTAAGTAGCAAAAAGGCAAGGACGCTATTACACACATGCATAATATACATATAAGAATGGCACACGAGCAATATCCGAACTTCAAACGACAAACGAGCCAAAACCTAAGTTCCGCTCTCGTTCACGTTCAATAACTACCAAACTACAACCCAAACCAACCATACATACAATACATACATACTATTGAACATGGAAAATAATATTATGTTATGTACTACATGCTAACACGTACAGGGTACTTTTAAGTATGCAGGCTTGCTTAAAATACAATATTTACAGAGACTCCATTCAAAATCCTGCCCTGTTTACAATTATTCGTCACAAGCTACCTAGTTTACTAAAGATCTTTTAAAAATGTCGTTATAAAAATAAATTTCGTTCTTGAATCCCTTTAACATTTTTGATAAAAACTTTCCAAATATAACATCTAGTGTTCTAATGGTAATCTCCCCTAATATTACTTGGTAGTTCATTCTTATAGAAGTAACTAGTAACACATATGACCTACCCTGTAAATATATATGGCGCAATATGGAAACTTGCTAAAGAAGAAGCATATGTACACATTCATACATGGTCACATAGTAAATTTACATGAATATATGAATGTGAGCAATGAATAGTGCTACTAAATGTACACAATATAATGTACAACTTACTTGGTACTATATAATAGTAAACATAAGAACATGAAAAGCAAAGAGATAGTTTTCCATGCCAAGCCAAGCCAAAGAAACCTTCAGCGTATCGAGCAGCCAAGCCAACCAAGCGAAGGAAACTAACTCAAATCATACATACACAAAACACACGAAACGATACGAAATAGAAATACATACATACATGCTTACTTATGTACATAGGACGAGAAAGTCGTTCAATATATTATTACAACGATCATAATGGTTGCAGTAGAGCAGTAATATATTTTAGGCTTTCTATGATCTGGCTTGGCTATGGCTTGGCTTAAGTTATAATATAAAACGCTTATTGTTAGTATAAAGTCCAATGGGCATGTTTATCAAGAAAGGAGCAAACATTTGCAAAATGCTAACAGTAATAGCTAACAAGTAACTAAGTAAGCATGCACATTCTACATACATCCCCATATCGCTAGCATAGCATAGCGTGTAGTTGTAGATATGTAATATGTAATATGTAATGTAAGTAAATAAGTAACTAAAGCAAAAGAGTAAGGAGGAATGAGGAAAGGAAGGGAAAGCAGAGTGAAAATGGGAAAGTAGAGTAGGTACCTTTTGTATACTATTGTTTGTGTTTGTATACCTATGCATGCATGCGATGTCGTTCAGAATTAATATTATATTCCTTCTGCTGTACATTACATACGCATACCTTCTCGTAGGTAAAACTTATAGATACACAGATAGATAGATAGGTTATTAGGAGTAAAAGTAAAGTAAGGTAGTGTTTTGTTATGTTTGTTTGGCATTGGTAGCTCCTAGATGGTTAGATTACTTATATAGACGTTTAGTTAGCTAGTTTAGTTCTACATTCACTATTAGAGTATAAGTAGAGTGTTCACTTGAGTTTGAGTTTAGTGTTAGTGGCAGTGGCATGGCAAAGGGGAAGCCTTTGCTCGACTCGATGAATTATTAAAATATGACTGTCAATTTCATGGCAGCCCATGTTCTGGCTTTTTCGTTTAGAAAAGTAGATACTCACCTCATCCAATAACTTCTTCCTCATCAATGCAGACATCCCTGTAGGGCAATTGATTCTCATGCAGTCAGCTGCCAAATAAATCCGGGCATGAGAAGTACCGAAGTAAACCTATCAGAAAAGCACACAATCAATTACTAATTCCATTCCACTACTACAACTACTTCATCCTTCAACAACAACATAATACTACCCAATTTAACTTAATGTTTAATGCTCCTAGTGCGTGAGCAGCTCTCTTTACTCTTATTCCAAGAATAAAATCCTCAAGGAGACATACTCACTCACTTCACTTTATTAGCAACACACAAGAACCATACGTATGTACATGTTACAAAAATCCACAACGCTTAACTACTTACATGGCACCTACTAACTAACCTTAAACGTAAGTAACTAAAGTAACTATCACACATAAAAACAATATAGCTGAAAACTACAGCAAAAAATTCAACTAAATATAATAGCTACTTACATAGTTAGTAGCTAAATAGAGCTACACAGTTCCAACTTTTGTCTATAGCTCCATAAAATAATAAACTCTAGCTAGCTGTAATTATCATCAAAACTTAGATACACACACACTACACAACTACAACATATAATAAAATACTGTAGACTGTAGAATTCGCATTAGCATTGCCTACGCCTGGTCTAAGCTAGTAACATGAAAATAATTTTCTATCGTTGATGTTGATAAGTTGATAGTAAACGTACACTTTCGTGTTTGCAGATTTTACCATTTCCCCTTTGCTTCACTTCCCATCCATCTCCTTTCTGCTTTCTATCTATCTATCTCCTACTTATACTTACTTTCTTACTTCTTAGTTAGTTCAATTCACTCACCATCACCCGGCCAGGCCACCATAGCATTGTTATATCATAAGTATGTAGGAAGAAACGTCTACGTGCTTCTCCTAAAATATTTAGCTTTCCATCTTAATCTAGTTTCCATCAACTTGCTCCTATTCTACATTCCTCACTCACTTCACTAGGACACGACTACTACTACATAACATAACATAACGTAAGATAGAGAAACCAACTAAGCAACCACATATAGCATAGCGAAAGGAGTACAACAGCCGCTGCTGCCTGCACGCTTCATCTCCTCTCTATTGTACTTTCCTCCTTTATTCTATTTTCTGTGCCATGACATGGCACACACAATCAGGGAAAGTAGCAGGAACGTAAAAACTATACTTATACATACTATTGTACGCAGGGAAAAGTGAGGAGAAAGAGCGAGATTCTCGTCTGTCTGCTTTCACTTGCCATGTCATGCCAATATTCATAGTTAAACTAACTTAAGAATAAAAACAAGCCTCTACTACTCCACTTCCACTTCCACTAAGTCACTTCACTATTACTTTACTGACGGTGCATCTAATGTAACTAACTAGCCATCTCGCTTCAACGTACGTATCTCCTATCTACAGTAGTGTTAGTAGGACTGGATATTCTAATGTCATGAATATATCTGTAGCAAAGCAACGTCACCTTAACTTAACGAGCTACCTTTACTTTACTTGTCTTCTCCTGTTTGGCTTTGGCTTTGGCTTTCAGTTTGACTTTAACGATCACGGAGTGTAAAAGCGTACTTACCTGGCCTGTCTTTCTCTATATATTCTGTCTGTATCGCATTGTACTAGTTTTTAGTGTGTACCTAAGAAACTAAAGTAAAGTAAGTATCACAGTCCTCGTCAGTAGGTAAGGTAAGGTATGAGTTGTAAGTTTGTATGAGTAGTTGTACTATTTGTAGTTGTGTACTAGGTTTTCTAATGGTTTTCTAACACTACACTACATATTATATGCATACACGTGGAATGCAAGATCCCGTGGTCTGGTTCTGACTTTCTGACTCGACTGGTATCTACAGCTACGATGTGGTATTTAAGTAGGTAAAGGTAGAGACGCAGATAGACGCAAAGCATTTACTGCGATAAGAACTAGAACCTTGTTCGACTTATCACTAGTACTAGTACTCCTAATTCTAGAGATATTATAGTTACATTTCTCACGATATATTTACAAAACTTATTATACTTTGGTATGTTACGTTGTAGTTTAGTCTGGGACTGCTGCTGAGCTCTAGCTTCCTGTTCTACTCCTATCCTGGTGCATAATGCCCACCTACTTACTTAAATACCGGATTCTGCTGTGTAAGTATGTAATGTAGTAACGGGTTTTGTTGCGGTGCGGACACTCTCCTATTTGTACTGCACTACAGTACTCCTATACTTATGTACTATAGTGTCTATTCTGTTGCGAGTTCTGTGCCACGGCCACATCGGTTCAGTCAAAGTCAAACTGATGATGACCCCTCTGTAAAACCAAAATGACGGCAAACAAATTCTAAAAAGTTGGTCAAACTATCTCTCGTCCTTTGTCATATGTAGAAAGTTGGCAACTAATTTCAATCATCGAAATTGCAAAATTTGTGTAACAAAGACAACCCTATCTCAAAATGTGGAGCGATTTTAAAAATTCGTAAAAAAGACTGATAAAAGTTATCGTGTAAAATATGTCACATTCTTGTACACAAATATTTGGCAAACTATTTTCGACTTCGCCGTCGTTTGGGGTTTACGGAGGGTTCACTAACAAGATGGATTCACCGCACCGGTCCTTCCTCCAGTATAACATTGTGTAGTACGGGGCATAATAAACTACCCGCCAGCCAGCAGCCACCGTACCATGTCAGTACGGAATATTCGTGCAATAATAATAATAATACAAAGTACAAGTATGTAAGTTTTTGGGTTTACTGGTTTACAACATAAAAGTCAGTTTAGTCAAGTCCAAGTCCAAGTCAAGTCAAGTCAGGAGCTCTTCTCTTCATTTCACTGTTCACAGCACGTAACATAATACACCAGAACACTAAGCAGAACCAGAGCAAACCAGCTCTCCAGTATCAACTATCCCTTTTCTCTCTTATTTCTCTGCACTGAACTTTAGTAATATAATAATGGTTGGTGAGCCTGAAGGCCAGGCCTATCTACCTACCCACCTACTTACTACACTTTCTAGATCTCCTGCAATTTATGTTCCTTACAACTATTTCCTTTCATCTTTCCTCTTTGTTACTCCATGCAATGACTGTTATTTTCTTACAGTGATCTATAATTCCTATAATGTAATACCTTGATGCAAAGTCTGGTTTGGTCTGGCCCATCTCACTTCTCATCTCAACTACTCTACTCTTCTTACCACACTCAACTTTCTCTAATAATATTCCCACTCAAATTTCAACACTCAAATAAGAATACTGCACGGCACAAACTAATGTAAATTCACGTTTCTACTTCAGTGGGAGGGTACAGAGTATTGTATTGCAACTAATCTTAAAGGCCTGCAGTGATCGCAGCAATTTCTTCCGAAGAGATGAATACTACTTAAAATGAAAAAAGGTTTAACTACAGAGTAGGCCTAAAGAAATAAAATTATGATACGAAACTTTTTTAAATTCATCGGGAAAATGATTCTTGTACTGAGTTTGACAAAAGACTCTAATTGCAAGTATTCGCAGTTTTAGCCCACCATTATAATTTCCTTCTACTATTCGATATCTCGAGGCAATTTTCCTGATAAATATCTACACATGCATTGCATTGCAGGACACGGTATTTAGCAGTTCACTTATTCTTTCTCCTGACTTCTTAATACGAAAACTTTCATGGCCAGATTAGAAAAACAAATTCCCTCGCTTCCAATCGCAGACGATCATTTTGAGCAGAAATACTATTATTACGTATTGCACGAAATCCCAAACTTATTTTTCAAACTTTTTGCATAAATAGGGCTAACTATAACTTAAATCCATACTATTGTCCCATACATAGCTGTGCATTTACCAAAGTATTCTTGTTATAGTTAGTGTAAAATAAAAGCAGTACCTTCTCAATCACTGAAGGGAACCCAGGGCGGTCACATGTAAAAGGCATTTGATGAACCAATCCTACGTTGTCTTTCATGAACGATACCATATCCATCAACGTATCTTCTTTCACTGAAAAGGCAATAAATAAATGAGCGAGTGTTCCTTAATTAATTGGACTTCGAAGGGCATTGCATCGCATCGTTCTCATCTCATCACATCACATAACCGCATTGCACAACCAAAAGAGTAGATTGTCGATAGTCTTTATTTTATTTTAAGTGGCATGGCAAGGCCTGGCAATTCCGGGTATTAGTCTATTAGACTACCTATTTACCACTGTACCACCAGTGGAGAAGCCTTTCT
Source organism: Tomocerus mixtus (assembly GCA_034694165.1). Classification (NCBI taxonomy): domain Eukaryota; kingdom Metazoa; phylum Arthropoda; class Collembola; order Entomobryomorpha; family Tomoceridae; genus Tomocerus; species Tomocerus mixtus. Next base: position 11,158 of record JAQFYC010001438.1, on the reverse strand, counting down.
CATTAGGACATGAAAACCGAGCCACGTCAAGCCGCATAGTGTCACACTGTGATATAATGACTAAAGACTTCACTTTCACAAGTTAAGTGACAGATGCTTTGAGAATTTGAGATTGAGGGTGAGAAGGAATAGAAGTAATGCTATATGGTTAACTATAACGTCAGTATAGAAGCACATACAACAATAAAAAGAGTGCAGTTAATGGCTAAATGGCTATTAGAATTATAGAATTAGAGAACTCACTTCGAATTCCACTATCAGAAATGAGAACTAACTCATATTTCGCAGTTGTATATGCCGGCTGCATGTTGTTGATTTTTGGATTAATCCCAACTTTTGCATCGTCTGTAACAGAAAAAAGGAGAAGCATTAAGTCTGTTCTTTAATTCTTTTAAAGTTCCGTCCGTCACTCAACAGCAGCTCATTCCATATGTCAAATCAAGCAGCCAAATCCAATCCACTGACTCAATTCTGCTCACCAGGCAGCCAACAACCCCAGTCATTACATTACCTACATACTTGTCTACAGCCTTACTTTTCTCATTACTGTCATTACATAGTATTATGCATTAGGTACCTTTCCCGTTCCAGTTAAACTCAAACTAAACTGCATGCATATTGCATATTATAATACTATGCTATGTATTTTTACACATAATACCGACATGACAGTAGAGAAAATGTTACAAAAAACAAAAGGGAAAGAGTGACAGCTGAAATATACAGGAAATTCTGCATTGCGCTGGAAAAAATCTGTTTTCACATACCTATGAACATTCTTGCGTCAATATGAGGATATTTATCCATCAGTTCCTTCACCACATTTATGGCAGGGTCACTTTTGTCTTGAACACAAAATAGGAGCTCCAGCTGAAACATTCAACAAGAAAATAAATAGCATTAGCATTAGCATTCTTCTCTTCCTCAAGTTAGTAGCTCCCCATTTCGCATAAACATACTACACACACACTACACTACTACACTACTTAAATGCATGATGGATGATTATTTGATATGTCAGTGTCCTACTTAGAATCTCATTTCCCTGTCTTCCTTTTTGCTACTTCCAACTTAGCATTTTCACGTTTCGTATAATAAAATATTCACTTAACGTACAATTTCGATTGTGTGTCATGTCATCCCGATTCCGATGCCCGCCAGGCCAGTGGACTATTTGTCCTTCTAGTATTTTATAAACAGGTATACATTAATCCAGCCACTGACCTACCTCCTACTATTATCTCCCGTAGGTATTACATTCCATAATTAAATCCCATAAATAATCATTTTGGTGTGTGTGTGTGTGTGTAGTTAGCATACATACCATCGCATCGTCTCTAATTGATACATATCATAAATAAATGTAAGTATACACTACGTAGTTAGTAATCAGCTATGTTGCCCAAACCGACCGAGAGTAATAATTTTATGAGGGTATGTAAATTGCTCAATATTAATGGTCTCTTTGGCTTTCCATCAATCCAACAATACATCATTATAGTCTCAACTCTGAACTGGAACATTGTGATGACATAAGAAAACTGTATGTACAAATGTACAAATTGTACTATTACAAGGATAAGTACAAGAGGAGGAGTGTGGGAGACCGCAGACACATAGCTAACCTCATTATTGTCTAATAATGCAACTCATCATATTCCCATCATTTTAATCTTTAATATGTTAAGTAGAAAGTAATGGACTTCGACTTTGTCCTCCAGTCCAGTTAGTACTCAGTACCTATCTAATATTATTCCCCTTGTTACTAAACAAAACATGTTGTACTGAGGAGACACACGTAATAATATTATTCGCTTTACTTGGGCCTACACCAAAGAGTAAGAGCATCATGTAACCACATATTAATACAAATGAAGTACAAGTATACATAATTCATGTGGTAATAATAATAAAGTACCAGTAACCACGTAGTATAGGGAACAGGTACTTCTCTCCTTTGACATTGAATACAACAATTGCATTGCATGGAGATACGATTAGATACAAAGCCAAAAGCTATAGGTAAGGCAAATCTTCATATTTATTCATGAGTTCATTGAAATCTGCAGTAGCTCACCTTGGGATAGACCAGTGTAAAAAACGTCTCCAAGTTAGAAGCCAGATTAGGATCAACTCCTACCAGGGGCTTTATGATAGACACGCCCGGCAATGGCACCTCCGGTGTCACTGCGTTTATCTTGCGATGTAACTTGAAAAAACTGCAATTTACAATTCAAAAAACTCATTTATTTTTCCTGACTTGGATTTTTTCTCCATTGTTCTTCAATTTCCATTTCGTTTTCATCTACGCATCCTACATTAGCGTTATTATTATTATTCATTGCATGCACATCATTATACCTAATTAAATAGTGTCGCTATCTCTATACAAATACAATACAGTACAAAAGTAAGTAGGTAGGTATGTCAAGTCCACCGACCATGTCCATGTTCCAAGTCAAAGCAAGGTTACGTTGACGTTACGATTACGAAGAAACAAACGCTAACGATAAGATGTCAAGATTGTTTTTTAAGTAAGTACAGCGGAGTAGCATAAGTGTACCTTGTACTACAGATATGTATTTGTACGTTGTGTAAGTATGCCATTGTTTATCAATAAATATCGACATTCAGTCCAAATCCAATTCAAAATCCAATCTTGCAGACATAGTACTTGTATACAAAATGTTGTGGTTGTTTCTATTTAATTCTAAATTAAGCTATCATATACTTACCTAATAAAATTACATTGCTCAAAGCTACCACAAAGTTGTACACATTTTTTCTTTCGCCATTGAAATTCGAAACAACTCTATTATAAAGGCTAAAGGTAGTATATAATAATAAACTAAATAACTACATACATGAGGTAATAATGTACATAATATTCTGTATATTGCATATTAAGTAGAATTGGATCGAAGGAACTCTCTTTACTTTAACTAACACGAACCTAGTTAATAAGCGTGTAGTCGACAGGAAAGACATGACATGCTGGCTAGTCTAGTCAATTTTATTTCAACTTCACTATAGTCGTATTGCTTACATGCATTAGATTTACATGCTATTATTACTATGGCCATGCTACGCTAACTAACTTTTCTGACATTCAATATCTGTAGTTGTTACGTTACAGCAGTACAGAAGTACAGACTGCAAATATAAACATATCACACAAATAACTACTAAACAGACCATCACACTACACTGCACGCACGCGTACTTATTTTCTCCGAATGGTTTAAATATTTCAATTTCAATGTCATCCGACCGAATGTCTGGACTGGATGACTGGACTCTGCACTGGAACACTATATTTGTACTAGATACGATACTCTCCAGTTCTTTAGAATGCTAAAACAATAAGAAACGCTGTATATTTACTATACTATAGTACTTTCATACAGTTCCATAGCATTTAGAATTACATGCAAACCAACTGGATAAGATAATTAGGCAGGGAAGCATGTAGCATTGCAGAATTATAAGCTACCCACTTTTTGCTGTAGAGTCAGAGTGCTTAGATAAGGAATACCTATGAAGCATTAGCATTACTATCTAAAGAATTTGTAGTGTAGCTAAGTAGGTATTTCTCTGGTCTAGTTTTCTTAACGATGAGGTATGTATGTAATTTACCGACATGAAATTACATAGTCGAATGTCGAATCTTCCACACTTTTTACATGGAAGTAGAACTAATGGGTCAAATATCGTGTAACCCTAACCCTAGTGAAGCATCTATTAAACTGAACTACATCGAGATTTCTGGGAATGCAAAATGCAATGGTTTGATTGACGTGAGCACGTATTCCCCGGTCATAAAATATTGTTGAACTTTCGAATGACTGACACTGATGATTTTTTCCGCATATATTTATTTATTTATCATGTGAATGGGAATCGAACTGTGGGTCTTGCCCCAATTTAACTCTGAGTTCATTTTCATTCCCGTTCGTTGCGAGTTATTCCTCTGCAATTAAAGCTATTCCCAAGCTACGTACTAAATACGTAAGCTTGAGGAGACTAATTACATTCGAAATGGAAAATTTTCCTTTTGTAAAACTATTACTGGAAAAAAGTAAATGGTTTTGTTGATGAAATTTTTAAAAATATTATGATTTTTGAAAGTAATAGTGATGTGTAGCAATTGGTGTTACAAGATGAGACCACATTCTAATATTCTATGAATACTCCGTTGTAATCAGTTCAGAGAAAAATAGAAGGAAGTGAATTACAGGAATTGGAAATATAAATATTCACTATCATCTTGTATTTACTTATGCTGGCTCATCCTCTTTTTTACATGAAATCCGCCAATACCACACGCACACTAGAACAGAGTTAGAGGTAAAAGTGACAAATCATGGCAAACCCAAATTTTATTGTTCCGCCACTTCATATCAGTCAGCGACAGAATAATATTAGTATTTGGAACTGACTGAGCTGGACTACTTACAGTTACAGTACTAGTATACTAGCTAAAGTAGGTACTAAAGTATATTTCGTGATAATCGTAAATCGTAAGTTAGTATTTACATGTAGAAGAGTTAGTAACGTGTGCAAATGTTTACACGTGTATGCAATACACATCATGCATGCACATACATGTCGTGTAACTACACCAAGACCACATTAAGTTACGTAATGTATGTAAATGTAGGATGAATGCGAAATACTGATTGTGCGAGCGGAGAAACCACAAAATTACCTAAAACTTCCTAATACAGGATTCGGCTTTTGGTATTGGTATTGGTGTTTGGTATATGGTAAAGTAAAGTAAAGGGAAAATGGTATGTACGTATTTAATTTCTTGAGTTAATACATACCTACCTACACACAAATCTACACATTACAGGAGTTCCGTGCCAATCCCAATAAATATTACGCACGAGGCGTGTTAGTTATTTATTCTTTGGCTGTCTAGTATTTCAATATTTTAAACCTAACAGGACGTCAATGTCATTAATATTTTCTTAACGTTTCCAAAGAAAACATGATAAACACACAAACAGGACCACGCAGTGGCATAGACCAATAAATAACACAATTCCGCTCATTACAATTATACATGCCTGCTCTACGTGGAAGTCCAGTATTGATAATAATTACTTCAACAGTACCATAAGTAAGTATTTCTACCAGCATAGCATTGACTTATTGGAGGACGCCAAAATTAAACACTTTAGGAATTTATAAACAAATAAACAAGGAAAATTAACCAAGATACTGCAAACTGCAATTCACAATTTCAAACCCAGCTTTCATAGTAACTCACCATTTTCATTAACTTAATTAAAGTCCTATGGAGCTAATTTTTTTGAAATTGTTAGCAAAACGTACGATTAATCATTAATAAATAGAACCGGAAAAAATTATTCGCAAATATCAATTCTCTTATGATAAAAATGATTAGTAAAGGACTTTCAATATATACGTCCATTTGCTACTTACAATTAAACGCAAAGTGCATATCATTTTGTATTGCGAATAATGTTATTAATTTTATATTTTATTGACTTCTAAACAAAATTGTAAATTAATCAATTTTAATTTCTATAGAAAATCTTCAAATAATATTGGCGACTAAAAGGCAAAATGAAAAGAAAACTTACGCTGATACTACATACTACACTACTAGGCATGTGCTAATTAATAAACGCCTGCAGGTAGCGCTGGCATATATATGGAGGCGGCAATTTGAATATGCCAGCAGGCAATATGGATATTGATATGCAGTGTTGATATTGCCCACCATACATTGCGCCTGTTGGTAGGACGTTAAATCCAAGTCCAAACTTGGCTTTAACGTCCTACCAACAGGCGCAATGTATATTGCCCACGAATATCAGGCATTATTGATAAAGCCCGGGCAATATTAACGCTGTTTCGTGGCATTCTGTTCCAGGCAATGTTGATATTGCGATATCCATAATGCCTGAAATAAAAAATAAATAAATTATGAATAATTATTTCTCTAAGGTTAATGTGCTTATCGTGCATTATGAATTCTATTTCAGGTAAAATATATATTGGACAACAAATTGATTTTTCATAAAGTAGAATTGACGATTTTTGTCAAATATCAACACAAACGCTGCCTAGGAAATGTATCGGAGTATGGGTCACGCTTTTGGTCAGCTCCGCTATTTGTAAATTTTCAACGGAAATTTTGGGTCTTTCGACTCAAAAACACATCAAACCGGTGTGACATAAGCTATCTCGTCGTGGTAACATTTTGTGCTTGAAGGATCAAATTGTGACGGAATCGGAATTTTTTGAAACCGAAAAGTCATTTTGCTAGAAAAGACGTGAGCTTTTAACTGAAGAAGCATGGTGCTGTGTGGTGGAAGCACTAAACGGTGTCTATTCAACGAAGGAATTCCTGTTCTATGGCCATCGAGCAAGCAAGCACATCCTAACATCTTAAGATTTGCTTTATGTCTCATCGGCGAGTAATCTTCATTTATTGGTAATATAATACTGTATTTTATAAAGCAGCAAACCCCAAACCCTGAGAGATATTCAAATATCGACCAAAAATTCTGTAATTGGTATTAATAAGATCTTTACCACATAATATTTATTCTGCATTTTGTTGTATGTAAACTGTTCGTGTATTAGTGGTTTAATTGAGTCGTACATTAAAAGTTAACTTACCTGTACTTGGACTATATTTAGTTTTGTAAGAGTGTGTGTTTCTGCAATATGTGGGGTGACCTATTTTGGCTAATTGTTTGTCATGTGGCATTATGTAGGGCAATATTGTGTATTTTGTTAAATGTAAGAGGGAGAGAGAGATAGCGCATTGGTTTAATTTGTGATCTAATTGTCTATATTATTGCAAAACTGAGATGTTAAAAGTTTGGTTAAAGTGCAGGTGTTTAGGGATGTCGCGTTTCGTCATGATAGCGGGGACGTATTTTCGTAATTATTCTATTCCCTACTCACCTAGCACTTGGTTTTACAAATGTTGATTATATATATATGATGATTTGATATAAAAATCTTTGTATAATGGATTATTAATCTGAGAAGCCCAATAAAGATTTACCTATCTACCTAGAAAATATATCCATATTGCCGGCATGTCCAAACTGCCTCCTACATATATATACTATACCCTTTATGCCATATTAAATTATATTCGTTTTTAGCATGTGATAGATGTCAAAACAAAACTACTCATCGCCTCGTCAGTACACAAACATGAAATAGAAGTAAAAGGAAATGAGTGATGGTTCTGCATAACAGTCAAGTAAGTAATAAAGCCAATAAATAGGCAGTTCAGTTAACTTAAGGTCATTTTACCATACCATAAGCTTGAGCTAAGAATACAAGCTACAGCTACCTATACTATAAGATAACACCAACACCTTAACTTTCCGTTGCGCATTACATTTAGAAGACAAAGAATCGGGACGTTTGTATGCAGAATTCCCACTAGAGTTTCTATAATCAATTATTTATGCAATGGATTTCACTGGACTGCTGCAGACTGGATTTTATGTTTTATTACTACTTACTTACACTACAGTGACTACAGTATTGCTTAGAAGAACCTACACAAGACCAAGCGACTTACAGAATTATATATTAAACCAGACCAAACCAAATCATACCACTTCACTCCAATGCGTTAGCATGGAATTTCCTACGTTGATTTATTTAGCTCAATTTTACATGTGCATATGGAATGTCCTAAGCCTAACTGGAAAAATGGCACACAAAGTTACATGAATACGGGCACTATCATTGGAAAACTGAAATTATTGGCCTAAATTATACAATACTAATTTCTTCAAAAAAGCCAGGACACAGCACAGCACTTTTCAATGTTCAAACCTTCAAACCAATAATTACTCACTTACTTAATTCAGCAGTTCATTTCAATTCGACAGGTTAAGGTCTGCTTCCAAACAAAACTTGAACACTTAGCAAGAATATCCTTCCTTCCCTATAATTAAATTACCTGCACTACATATTCCATTAGTAGGCATTTACACTAGTAGGATGAAGAATACTTTTACTTTTGAAAACATCGGAAAACATGACTAAATATCCTATAATGTCTGTATGTTATTAGAAATGCAAATCAAGCCAGAAAAGAAAGCTTAATATACCACGTAACCTAGTCTGTGTAAAATAAACAGTAAAAGTGGAAGATTTGCGAATAAACAGCAAACAAAGTCTTAAGCAGCCGAAAATATGTAGGCGTGACTAAATTAAGTTGATGATGACATGCTGCTAATTGCTTCCCGAGAGTGCACGCATTTAACATGAGTCTGAAGTCTGATCTGCCTGAACCTGCTACACCGGTATTCCTTTTACTTACTTTTACTGTTTACAGCTTACATCATACCCCCGCCGATGTAATGCGGTATGTGCAATAATAAGCATAAGTCTACAGTTTACGTGCGTCCATATCTAAATATCTACTCTATGCATTTAGTCCACAAGCCTACATTCTAAGTATGTAAAGCATCTGAATTTGGCTTGGTTTGGCTAAATGAATGCTTACACAGTCACGATCATCACATCAGTGAAAACAAGTATCCGCCTTTGTAAACAAAAAAACTGTGAGTGTTTTATCAGTACGATTACAATTTTACATTACTACATTGTATTGTCTCTTTATAACATATTTAGCTCGACAGATGAGTGAGATGGCCAGGCATGACTACCTAAACCCATCTACGCTAACGTTAATAAGTCAATAGGCCATGACAACTAAATGCACAAATTCAGTTCCACAAACTAAAGGACGTTACTTTACTCTGCATTTTTCCTTGGAGTGCGGAATTCTAAGTTAAATGCTTTCCTTACGTACATACTTAAGTAGTTCAACTCTCTCACAGCAGGCGAAAGGCTAATAATGTTAAGAAAAAACTAACATTTGACCTACCCACGTAACTACTAAAATATTTAAGGAGGAACTGTTTTCAATCCACTAATCAGTAATTAATTATTACTTGATGCCTTCTAATTGATGTAAACCTAAGTTATTTAAGCCCCCTTCTGTTTTCTAGGGCATTAATAAAAAGACTCATGGATACATTACAATTACACTTACATAATACAATAGAATAGAGGACATTATCTATTGGTGTATCTAATCGAATCACCTAATTGTGCTCACATTTATACTTTTTTATTCCAGTACTCCAGCCAGAAATTAAAATGAGGTATGTAATTAAAAGGACTGATAAAATTGATAAGGAAAGATGATAGCACAGCTGCACAGCACTAGTATTTATTATCTAAAGCAGTGTATTTCCATTTCCATGAATGAGCGAGAGTAGGTATGTTCGTTTTCACCTTATCTCATTGTATTATCTATCAGACAGAGTTTGGTTTGGTTACCCTTATCTGCGTTTGTCCATGTTCCACATCCATAACACATATACTACTAAACAGATATCTACCAAAAATAAAAACACGAATTTGGGTTGGACTTGGACTGCAGAACATCCCAACTGACAAACGTAGGATTCTTTTTCTTTTACTTACAATTAAAAAGGCCCATGGCATAACAAAATAAAGTAACAGAACTAATAGCGGACAATGATGATAAAAAAAACTATGTATGTTATATGAAGGTTACTTAATTGGCAAACAATTTGTAAATACTACAAACTGCAAGCTGCAAATATTAGTAATCAGTAGATCAGTTACATTACTACCTACGTCAGTCAGTCAAATTCTCATCAAAATAATGCAAATGTCCCTGCTGACGTATACTGGTTAGGAAACAACATACGCAAACAAGATGCATTGTGAAAATCTGTGACACCAAATTCTGTCTTGCTAAATATTTACATTTGCTAAATAAGATTTAATCCATCAACTACCAACAAACCTTCATTTCATCCTTACTTAATCAATTTAAACTGGATTTGCCTGGAGAAAAATCTCCATTCAATGCATGCCAACCTTCGACAAATAATTCGCACGGAAATTGAAGAGACGTAACTCATTTTGTCCAAAGGTTTCTAAGGAAAACGTTGCTAAACTACATAGAACACATTTTTGGATGTAGAGGATAGAATAACGCTTTTTGTAAGGGAAACTAGCGTATTTGTGTGTAGAAATGGGAACTACTTTTTCAATTTCAGTGTCTACTCGGAAAATAATTTATAACAGTTGAACATGCTTCAAAGATAAATGGAATGTACATGCATTCAGCACTTCAGTGATTGTTATACTGCACAATGGAATAGAAGAATAGAATACATGGACAGCAATAAACTAATGTCGATACTCTTCATCTCAATACCTAACTCTATTATACTTATACAAATTGTACTTCAAAGCGTCAAAGGAAGTGTTCTGTTTTGCTTACGCAATGCTATCGGTATCATACACTTACACACGTAGTCTAACGTGTGAAACTGGATGGTGTGATAAAAGAGGAAAACAGTTCTAACAATCTCTCCGTTGGGATTTCTGTAAAGGATATCAATTAAACCTGTAAAGTGAGCGTAATGCAAAAGACACCTTCTACTTCTACATAATCAATTCTAGGCACCGCCATTCTGCTTCTGCATTCTGCATACATTGGATACTCGCTTAGTGTGGAAAGGAAATGCTGATTGTGCAGCTGCAGATGAAATTGAGATCCAAATTAATGCTACCTAGTCAGGCGAGAAGGCACCTTCTTTCTCCAATCATGCTAAATATATAGATCTGAAATCTTCTCAACTGAATCCTGTATCGATTCCACTAAGTTTAGTACCTTGGGTGATTTATTATAATTTAAAGATGAACTGAGCTGCCGATATATTCAAGCTAAACGCTGACACCAATCTCATCACTTTTCCACTCGATTTCCGACCAAACCAAATACAGTAATATTTTAAATTGTTAGACGAGACGAAATCCTTTAAAACCTCTATTAGCAAAGGATTCTACTATACAGACAGTTAATATATGGCAGAGTTATTTTGATTAGCAAATTCACTTCGTCGTACATATAAAAATAACAATAACAAGTCGAAATAGATTCAATTTAACAGTAGCTATCTAAGTTTTCCAATACATTACATGCCTGGCGAATACGTAAGTATGTTTCCTACTGCAACAGATCATGGAGAACTCAATTAAAATAGGGCCAATCCTAGAATCCTACCCAGTGCATCTTCCGCCGAAGTTAAGGTTGGCA
>JAQFYC010001437.1:0-34438 GCA_034694165.1 Tomocerus mixtus | reverse complement strand
TAATCAGTGTTGGCGGTGTGTTTTCAAGCACACTATTACTCTGATAGATACTGCTGTCGCTGGCCATTGAGCAAAAGGTGCTTTCGGGGTCACCGTCGTGCGAGCCGAAATGGGCCACTAGGCCTGATCGGTGGCAGAGATATCTTCTCAATAGATCATCTCTGCCCCCCACCAAAACATACATACAAATGCTATTATAACTTTTCCATACAAAAGGGCTGTACGACTTTTAAAACCTATTTACAAATGTAAAATAAAATGAACTGCCTTTTTAGAGAACACCATACTTTGAGAAGGATTAAGTCTAGTGTAGCATTATAGATGTACTTACCTTATTAATGCAATGCAGCGTAAAATTACATATAGTCGATAGTCCAGATGTTTTTTACTACTTATTATAGTATTATAATGAATGTATACTAATGATATGATATAACTACTAATGATTTGTACGAATTGTTCGTTACTGTTCTTAATTTCTTGCTGAAAGCCAATAAAAATTGCTACAAGCCAAATGAAATAGATTTTTATTGAGTACTTTTGATTTCGTGAAAGCCATCATAAATAAAGCGGGTATCCTTTGCATGCTAACGAGACTTGATAAGTAAGGAACATGAATAATCAGCCGTTCTGGGTTTTTGCGTATTCTTCTTTGTGTACTGTATCAAATTATTTTTTTCATTTTTGTTATGCTGCTGGGATGATTTCGTTCGGTTACAACTTCTTTTAATGTAGGTATGCCTAGTTTCCCTTGATATAATAAATAGAATAGTACGCCCATCCATAATACAATAATCGAGTCCCTATGTGATACAAAGGGTAAAATTCCAGTTATTTTGTTATTATGCAGTCGGCAAGCTGCTTCGTCTTACTGGTAAGTAACTCGTAAGTATAAACGTCAAGTCAAGGCCGTTTCACCCTCTGCCTCATCTTCATTCTTCTTCCCGTGCGATATTACTATGCATTACTACACTGTACTACATTTACCATCTACATCTTAGATCCCTACAAATCTACAATAATCCCTTGGCAGTACGTGTGTAAATTCATAAGCTAGATTTTGTATTCATGCAGCATTTACAATTCCTTCACGTTTCTCGGCATTACTTAAATAAATAGTATACACGGTTACGTGTATACTGTATATTGTACAAGCAACTGGGTTTCTGGAGAAATCCATGCTGTAATGAAGTGTTCTTCTTGCAATGACGACCAGAGTTAATTTATACTAACGATAAGCCTGGCCAATAGAATAATGGGCCTAGGGCTTTTCTTAACAATATCCCTCAGAAAATTTAATAAACATATTCCTAATCCTGACAAGATAGTTGTACATACAATATATGCCAGTGGCCCAAGCTAGCACCAGGCAAGTTGCATTAAATATGTTGTCCTCATTATGGCCAGTCAATATATCCGAAACTACCATTGGTGTTCCTATTTAACCTATAAAAAACATATTACTACTTTTATCTAAGGAGCTGTAAACTCAATGAACATTAGAAATACTATTACATGGCTTCTAAGTGTCCTTAGTAAACTTTTGTTAAGCTTATAGCGATGTATTTTATATTAGCTTAATGTATAAGCAATGGAGCAAACAGTTTTAGTGAGCAATTGCTAATTTTCATTGACATCAAAAACAAATCATAGATAATATTTTTTCCAAAAAAGTAAAGGAAAGGATTGGGATATTGTTGCCTGGTTGAAGCATGTACCCCTGACCCTGACATATACATATTATCATGCATAATATGGAATGGAGCCTTAAAGCTACCCCGAATAATGACTTTTTGTACCTTGCCTTGTAAGGCTGCACAGCCTACATTCATGGGATATAGGTAGTAGGTAGATAGTAGATAGTTAAGCAAAGCAATATTTAATACCTTTGGATTAATCTAATCCCATGAAAAGGCTAAACGCTAAATAGCTGGTGGGAGTACGTGTTAATATAGAAATGCATGCTTACGCCTGGACACATAGATATGTGTAGATCTACGTATTATATAATACCTATTTTTATAGGATCCCGAGTGGGATAAGTTGAAGACTGCAGTATATCATAATAATACAGATAAACGCTACAAAACAAATGCAGCTGAGAGACTTTTCGACGGCATTGCTTTCATTGCATGTTGTAGCAACAAAACAGTCGGTCGGAATCGATCGACTTCCCTTCATGGGTAAACATTGATGTTACCTTCTCATAATTTTGTATAAATCTGTTGACCATTGTTGGTAGTTAATATAGTATTTTGAATTTGTGCACAGATAATAATTACCCTAAAAATCTGTATTTTTCAATGTGGTTCTACTGTATTTACTAAATATATATATTATGTGTATTGTATCTGTAGTTTCTATTCTAGTCAGAAGATCAGCAGGAGAGTGAATATTTACTTTACACTATTATATTGGTGAACTATGGTTTATGGATTAGATTTAGATAAAGTTTAGCAAAAGTTTACAAAGGGGAATTAATGTGGACGTGAACTCACATAAATTGCACTAATTAAGAGAATGTGTAGAAAAGTTTCAATATGACTTTATTAATAAAATGTAAGTAGATAAAATGGGTTAGTTCCACTCATTCTTCTTGTGGCCTGAAAATTGTGTGATAATTACTATAAACAATTTAGAAAAACTTAAACTATTATGTTGTGGGAAATTCTAAGAACTTTCAAAGATGCACAAGTTCCTGAAGTGCCTTATTGTTATGATAGTTCTTTGTGTCCTTACGGTCCCCTGGACCTCAAATTACTTAACTGCGGCGAATTATTTTCTCTTTAGGAATTCTTTTTCTATAAAACAATTGTCATTGTTTGCTAAATCGTCCTCGACGCCTGCTTTACTTCGCAAATATGGGGCATTGTGAGTTAAACTTCAATTAATTAACTTTTCTTAGTAGCATGAAAATATTATTGGTTATAAATTCGCGTATTACTGGACAATGTGCTTATTTCATGTAATTGTAATTTCCGCAAATCAAAGGGGTACTTTGGATTTAATCCAATTGATAAAATGTCCATTACTACTATAGTATTATATTTGTATATGTTTTAATTGGCATTAAAATTATTTTTGTTGCAGATCTAAAGATATGGACATAGAGAAAGTTAGCATAGCTGTTGTTTCTTGTGGTGACCGGCTAAAAGAAACTTTAACTTTGGTCAAATCAGCTATTATCTTCAGCAGGGGCCTTATGCTACATTTGATTTTGTTTGCAGATGACGATACCCTTTATCCATTTGACACTAATGTAAGTACATAAGTAAATCATAAAATGGCATTACCAGTATGATGCTCCCCACTACTATTACCTGTGAATTACCTATTATGAAAAGTATTTTTTAAAAGTACTTTGCTTTGTTATAGCTCAAATTATTGAGGACAGAAGCCAGAAAGCTGAATGTATACTTCCGTTATGAAATTCATCCAATTGTTTTCCCCCCTAAGGAAAATTCCGAAGAATGGATAAAATTATTTAAGCCTTGTGCTGCTCAACGATTATTTCTGCCGGTACTTAAATAGTTAGGATATAATAATGTTATTAAATACTTGTAAAATTAACGTCTTGTCATATTAATCAAAAATATTTACTGTAATCCCCTAGTCTGTCTTGCCTCATGTCGACTCATTATTGTATCTGGATACAGATACTTTAATTGTTTCCGATATTCGTTCTGTGTGGAGACATTTTAAGAAAATGAATTCAAGTCAAGTGATTGGTGTGTCACCGGAACAGGAATCCCATACTGTAGGATGGTATAACCGTTTTGCCAAACATCCCTACTATCTACCATTAGGTAAATTCCAGTTTGACTTTTTAATTAATCTATTTTAATGAAATACTGATTTAAATACTTAATTGGATATTTTATCTCAAACATAGGTGTAAATTCTGGTGTGATGCTCATGAATCTGACACGACTAAGAGAGTTTCAATGGGAAGATAAAGTGATCTCTTATTATAAGGAATATCGGCCAAAACTAGTCTATGGGGATCAAGATCTCATTAATATTATTTTTCATTTTTATCCAGGTAATGCCAATTACATCTTATTGTTGGTTGTCATTGTTCTATTGTTGGTTACATCTTTTGTAAGTTTGCTGATAAATTTTTTTTTAATAATGAATCACAATAATTCTGTTTTTATTGCAGGTGAGCTCTACCTCTATTCTTGTGCTTACAATTACAGACCAGATCATTGTATCTACGGCAGCAACTGCAAAGCTCCAGAAACTACAGGAATACAAATTCTCCATGGAAATCGAAGAGTTTTTCACAATGCTAAAGTTATTCCTTTTCGCACAGTCTACCAATATTTTCAGAAGGTAATTATTCGCAATATTTCTCCATTACTACCATTTGTAAATACATATTGCAGAACTATACAAACATGTAACTAATTGCGAAAATATTTATTTATTTTCAGTTTAATTTGTCCAAAGATGATATGCAAGAAGATCTTATCAAACCTATAAAAAGTGAAATGAAGTTGTTAAAAGGAACATGTTCCGAAGAGCTGAGTACCTTCGTATTTAAATTTCCAAAAAAAATATCGTCTCATTAGTAGGACACGTCAGATTGAATTCCCCTTTTTGAAGCAGAAAGAATTTGAAAGTTCCTCACTTCCTGTTAGACAGATACCTAAATACATTACAGCACAATCGAAATACAGTTACTAATACGAGAATTTAAAACTAGTAGTTAAATATGTATGTAATTGCGTAACTTTCGCTTTGACTACTATATAGACTTTATATTTTACAACAGGCAGTACAGTGACTTCCGTAATGTTATTAATTGCCCATATATTTAAAAATATTATAACAAGATAATGACTATAACCCATCTCCACATAGTATGTACATTGCTAACTACAATTGCGCACAATATTGCAAAAAGACGTACCAGTTATTGTTACCAAGTGTTTAAATGGATATCTGATTATTTTCCGCCCAGTCACAAATGATCGCCTTATGTATTATGTACCCGTTAACGTTAAATGATATTACCGTGTCTTATTACCATATCTACTTATTAACACATTTTGGGCAAACTGCTCATTGCCCGCACCGTTTGTTTACCATAATACTATATCTTTGTAATGTTATATTATGTAAATATTAATTCAGTAATTTATCATTTTGTAACCATATTAATATTTTCTGGATGTTATCTAGATTATTAGGTGTAAAGATGTAGATATTTTTGAATATTGTTTATTGACAACGATGTAGTATTAGCATTGCAGTTTCAATTTTGATTTTTGAATAAGTTTAGCATATTATTTTCAAATATATGTTGATAATGTTACCATTCTTGAGTAAAATGCTATTTGCTAAAACGTATGGTATGGCAAATGATTTAATATTATTTCTACGCGTAGAAATACAAAAGTCAGATTATTACAATGATAACTTATAGGGACGGATAACTTTTAAAAGGCCATAATTGTTCATATGTATATTAAAATTAATATGATTCTTTCCTATTGCGCTTGAACTTCGAGGTTATTGATAATTTGACATCATCAATACTAACTATGATTATTATAATAGAACTGATTGAAATATTACATATTAATTATGTATTTATTACTTTTATTCATATCGAATGGAAATTATTGTTGCACCTAATGATCTACATCTGTTGAATTTGGATTCCCCTAATTACTATTTACAACGAGTCATATTTTGCTCTTTTTTTTAATGCAAAATACATTTTAAAAATTCTTTCTGTTGTAAACTTAGAATAACCTTGCCTCCGTTATTAGTTTTGCAATACAATTAGGGAATATTCTCAACTTTCCGGCATAGGTGAACAGGAAACAGGAATGGGACTTTGGACTTTCACCTTAGCATAACAAGCAATAAGTATAATAAAGTTGCCACCTACATAGTTTGACATTTCATCATTTGATTTCACAATCAGCGCAAAAGTTAAGTAAGTAGCACGATGAACGATTAAAAGATGTAGAAAGAAACAAGCAAAAATCGTTCATAATAGTTTAGCTTTGTATTTACATTGATTGTGACAGTTGTAATAAGTTCCTGTTATGTGAAGGTGAAGAAATAGTGGTGAATTGATATGAGGAGAAAGTAAGCTTCCCAAGAGTAATATATTACACTACATAGCATATATATCAATATTAGTTCCATTATTCTATCTGTTCTAATTTCTAATAGCCAAGGAAAGTGAGAGTTTGTGTTTCGTTGGCCTGCCTGCCCTCATATCTGTCTGACTTGGCTGTCATATAAACTTTCTGGGTGGTTTGGTTTGGTGTGGTCCTCAGTCCACAGATGAAATTTCTCCTTCCTTCTGCTCCTGCTCACTTTTCCTTACTTCCTCTCTCTCTCTTCTAGATCAGAAAAACTTTCTCCTCGATACTCAAAACCAACTCCACTCTAATACTCAACTAAACTCACAACTTTCACAACTCTATTTCCACTATACTCTACTCTACATATGTACGTTCTATAACACAGGGTAGTCTACATATACAAGCTGGTCAGCTATTTTGAGCTTATTTCCTGAATAAAATGGAAACCCCTTTGTTAATTTACAATGGGAGAAAATTTAGCGCATTGTTATCTTTGCCCCCGCACGGGTGCTAAAAAATATTTTAATCCAAAACCAACAAAGGCAGAGCTTATAAATTCACATCATTGGAAAGCCTGTCATTTTTTGCGCAAAAATAAATTTCATCGGCGCTTTAGCGCGTGAATGAAAGATTACCTCAAAAAGATTTAAAAAATAATGGAATATTGAGTTATCCAGAAGTGATCTCTATTCGCCATCGGCCCGTATAGAAAAGCAACCCTGTACATAACGCTACGTATAACGTGTGCTGTCCCTGTACTGTACTATTACAAGATATGAACAAGTGTAATCTTCAGTGTAAATCCCGTATCTACACACTCCAGCCTCCACTACATATAAAATAGAACCATCAAATAGGTTTAGAGACGAGAAGCGTGTTTTGTCGTATCTTCTGTGTATGTAGTGTATTTATTACCTACTACGTGTTCCTACATTACATCCGTCCTTATAATATAATATTATAGAGAAATGGAAAATGCAAAGACAACGTACAGTATTTAATATCCGTATATAAAACCTCCAGTACAGTCATATACTTTCCTACAGAATACAGAACAGATCTTCTACTTGGTACTTTCCACTTTCTACGTAGAGAAAGTTTAGAAAGTGAAACTACGCTTCGTTTTCGTAGCTACCGCTACGTTCCTATAGTTTCCTAGTCTTTTCTAACTGTAAGCATAGTAGTAGGCAGTAGGTATAGGTATAGATATAAGTTGGAAGTTGAGCAGTGAAGGGAATTTTGTGAATAGACACTAAATCTGTACTTTATCTGATATTCTATGCCTGATACCATTTGCCATGTGTTCTAGTTCTCCTTCTACAAAACAGAGACAAGACGTATAATATCTCTGCTTCTGTTCTGCCTGTCTGTATACACAATACAAAACACTATACACACACACTACTTACACCACTTTCACTACTTTCACCAGCAGATCCACAGCCAGAGCTAGCAGCTACACGAAGTTGAGTTACTTACATAACACAGAGTTGAATCTGAGGAAGGAGATATATAAAAGGAATCCAATTTGGCATACATTCTTCATAACACCACATACATAGCTCCAGTGCTGCTGCTGCATCCTCTGTATATATATATAATATTAACTTACATAGTTAAGTAACGAGGAAAACATTTATAAACCAAAATACGAAACTTTTGGGGGATTCCAATTAATATTATATTATATAACTCTGTTAATATTTCAGAAGTTGAACACTGCATGTAGAACCAGCCAAGTTGTTTCGGAATGAAATTAAAATTGTGCCTGCTTTGTTTAAAAAAGAAGCAGGAAGAGCAGAGGAGAGCAGAACCAGAACCAGAAGTGTTACATTAGTATACATAAGTATGCTAGTATATTATACTAAAAGAGAAAGGGAGCTGTAGACCTTATACATACTGAAATACATTATATAATATTACATAGCAGTGAAGGATACGGATATTGAGTTGTGTTTCTAATATATTATAGATAGAGATAGGGAGGGAAAGCCAAGGCAGTTGGATTACATAATAGATATTATATGCATAGTAGAAGGTATTATTCTGTTTGTAGGTCAGATTATCCTAACGAGTTGATACGCGCCTTGAGCTATGGACATGCACGGAATTGAAATGTAAAGCTAAACAGGTTACTTTCCATTTAATATTTCGCAGTGAAAGGAAAGGTGAAAGCAGTAGCCAAAGCCCGAGCCAAAGCCAAAGGAAAAGGGAAAGCAAGACCAAAGGATTCAGAATTCAGAATTTCAGACTCACGACACAACTCACTCCTTCAGCCAGCACTCATCGACAGCCAGGACACAGAGTCTATAATTCTCCTTGGTTTGGCTCATCCATCTCTAGTAGAGTTAGGAGTGAAGTGAAGTAAACTACGCTTGTTCTCCTGGTTCCCATTTTCCCATTGATTCCAGACGGGAAGCTAAATACATACGATTAAAGCAAAATCAAATCAACCGACAGGACACTCTTCTTAATAATATTGACTCTCATTAGACACTATATACTATATAACTACTATAATTATTTAGATTCGTTCATGTCGCAGCATAATATATTATTCTACTACTATACCAGAGAGGAGAAAGTTGAAAAAGAGAAAGTGGCAAAATTATAACCTAATTTTTAGAAGCAAAAAGTCTTGAAATCTCAACAACTATGTATTGTAGTTACCAGAAGAGTATTTTTGTATTTGTTTTATTTGCGAGTGTGTACATTGTAAATTGTGCGAAAGGGAAAAATGGAGGTGGTGCTAAGAAGGAATATAACGCGCCTGGAGGTGCTGCAACTGAAGATAATGATTATGGTGACAGCGATGGCATCTCAGACTTCACGGACAATCCGGACACTAGTCATAAGAAGCTTAAAAGTACAAATTCATCCAAATCCCGGCAGAAATCTCATGGAAAATTTCTCATCGGGGGATTCAATATGCACAAATTTGGGTTCCAGAAAATTAAAAGCAATCCAAATTTACTCGACGCAATCGTCAGGGTAAATTCATAAACATTTCTTATTGTCATGCAATTTTTCATGAGAACTTGAAAAGTAAAATATTGTTTGACCTTTTGTCAGATTGTCATGCGCTACGATTTACTCGCTATTTCCGAGATTACAGACCGCAAACAGGAAGCTATCCAGGAATTAATGGAACAAGTTAACCAAAAATCTAAACATTTGTACAATTATTCTATTTCACCACGCATAGGTCGATCCAAAAGTAAAGAGCAGTATGCTATTATTTATAGGTAAGAAAACGAAAATACTGCATCTATCACTTTTTATTATAACATGACATGACTTACTCATGTATTTACTGTGGGTATAATTAATTACCTCATTCTCTTTGATCTGTGTTCATAATTGCAACTATCTTTTACATTTTAGAGCTCAAAGAGTCCAACTGAAGGTCGAACCCTTCTTGTATGACGATATGCCAGAGGATAATTTCACAAGGGAGCCCTACATAGCTCAAATCGCATTGAAAGGAAGAGGTAAATCTAAATTAGCTAGAATATACACTAATACTGTTGATATTTACTATTTGCAATGCAAAAAGTGTAAACGAACTTTGAATTGACATTTCAAAAAAAGAGATACACTCTTATCATTGGGCTATATTTAGAATTTTTGTATTTCACAGAGGAAGCTATTGGCCTTGTTGTGATTCACATAAAGCCAACGGAAGCTGTGAAGGAAATTAACGCTCTTGCTGACGTTCAAGATTGGATAGAGGACAATTGGAAAATTAAGGTTGGAAAATCTGGAGAATTTTTTGAATTTCACTTCCAATAGTCATGCTTTGTATTTTCTTGGGAAAACTGTATGCAAATATTTATAACTACTATCTATATAGGTATATAGTTGTAGTATATAGAAAACATATTTCTTCTAATAGATATGCCCACTTTACTACACAATGTATGTGCCAAATGGCTTTTAGGAACGTTTCCTCTTGGTTTTAGTGCACATAAAAAAATTATTCGATAAATATTTTCTGGTTCATCTCAATATCATTCCATACATTACATATTTCTGTTCAATATACAAACACAGTCCCTATAGTCCCTATAGTATACTGTAGGAGGATTATTATCTGTACATGCAGACAGATAGATATCTTCATACAAGAAAGCATTTAGGAAATTACTAGTTTACTACGTAGTAGTGTATGAACTTTAATGTAGTATAAAGCAAGGAAATAAAAAAGAGAATGTGGTCATAATATTATTTCTAATGCGTGCTTTCACGTTATTTTTGCAGGACGTGATTATTATCGGGGACTTAAATGCAGACTGTACCTACGTACGCAAAAAAGACTGGTCTTCGATAAACTTGAGGAATCAGGATAAATTTTTATGGCTCATCGGAGACGATGTCGACACGACTGTAGCTCCAGGAAGCAGATGTGCTTATGACAGGTACATCGTGTTTCCCATTTATTCCCGTCTTCCCACTTCCGTTCTTTCATTCCATTAAATACAGAATAGATCTCGGCCTTGTTTTTCTATATGCAAGGCTATTCCATATGTTTATATACTTCTCAGGCCCAGGTACAGCAGGTACACTTCATCCTTCCTCCTGTCCTTCTGTATTGTTCTCTTCTGCGTATAGGGACCGACTTTCCTCGCCTTTCCTTTAGATTATATTACATTTTCTGATTTCGCATGTCAAATCTAATTTACTTTGATTTCACATTTTACATCCAATCCACCTTCCAACCTTATTTACTATTTGTGGCATGTACATCCCTTTATATTGCCTTAGTAGTCATAACATTTCATTTTATTGTGTCATGCAATTTCTCTTCACTTCACTCAGGTGGATTGGTTAGGTACTCATAGTAGTAGGTATAAAGTAGGCATAGCTAGATGTGATTTTTACAAATCCTGCTTTTCTAGCATATTCACCACCTGGGATGCACGAATACAGAATGCATAAACTTTCACGTATTACCCAATCTACTGTATGCACTTTGCCTGACATTTACATTTATGTGTACTGTAAAATCATACCAGGAAGCAAAAACTTCATCTTTTTCATCTTCTGCGAAAGATACATTTCTACATTAGGTACACATTTACTCCACAGGCACAGATTTGATAGTCATGGCTAAATCACAAAGAAATAAACCATTAAGGACGATATTACAAAATTATAAATTTACGGCTTTCTGATGGCTGACATAAAATCATAAAAGTTATTATAATTCCATCGTAAAAAGGGCATTAAGGCAAGCAACATGCTTTATATTGCTTTATATTGCAAATAAAATAGTTTATTGCAAACCAAATATTCATCGTTAACTAATACACTTATGAATATTAGAATCGATTAATTTTATCCATTATTTGTCTTCAATTTTTTAAAGCAGGAGTTCTTGAAATATTATTTTAGAATAACTATGCACGAAATCTCAAACAATTGTTTGTGTACTGTACATGCAGAATACACACATATAAAGCTATAAGTACTGATGTAATTAGTAAATAATCTTATATAGATTGAAGAAGACGAAAACATTGGCTTTTTGGTAACACTCGAGTTATAATGTAATCGTATAGTATGTATGAATATTAAAGTAGGTACGGTACACGTGTTGGATATTTATGCAAATAACATTTTTACCTTGTATGGGCTTTGTAGATTCTGTAGTGTAAGTTGTATGATGTCCTGTATGTAGTTGCTATGCATGCAAATACTTTGTTACCAGTTTCCATGCATGCGTTTGCCCTTTGTGATACATATTGCCATTATGTATTCTCTTTCGCAATGTTATCTTCTATTCTAGGAATGCACATTTCATTGCAAATTGCAATATAAAATCTTCAAATGAAATCTTTAATGCTAAAATCAATGTTTATCACTTGAAAGGCGGGATTTGCTAAAGGCGAATATGACAAGACGTATAGAGCAGAGCTAGGTACTAGATACACTACAGTATGTACCAGTACGGTAGCACTTAATATATAAAAGTAGATCATCTACAAAGGCAGAATTATGCATCTGCAATCCTTTGATCTGTGCTAATCGCACAAAGCACCATCTTCATAAATAATTATTAGGTAGGAATACTATAATAACATACATTTATATACTTACAAAAGCATATTTGAGGTAAACCTAGAAGGTTCTGCAGTGTAATGTAGTACTTTGCTTTCTACCTGCTTTTGAAATGGAAAAATATACAGGGAGGACCAAAATTATGATTAACTCCTAATTATAATTTCAGAAATTGCAAAACAATTAAAGCAAGGTATACACGAAGGACATATTTGGATATATAGCATTTTCTCAAATTCCGCCAATACAATTCTAATAAAATAATGTGCAAAAAAAGGTTTTCAAATAGTGCGTTTAGCACTGTAGTTGTAGGGATTAAGACTGAGAGCTGGAGAAAGTTCCACTTAAAATCATGTATCATTGTGTATGGCTCTTCCTATAAATACATAAAAGTAGAAAGGATTGTAAAATAAGAAGAAGCCAACAACGATATTCATTAAATCCTCTCTTAATGGGGAAAGCTATTATATTCCTTCGTGCAAATACCTGTCGGATGATGTACCCTTAGAGTACAACAAAATGGTTATAAACTGTTTTACCGTTCCCTGTAATGTCATGATTTATCGTACTCCACTCACTTTTTAATTGGTCCTTTCCTTCCTTTTAGCTTTCGAAACTGTGCACTAAACTCCCATCAAATTTCCTTAAAATGACTCCTTACTAAGAAGTGGTTACCCTATGTAACATCATGCCATTTTCATTTTTGTGTAAAATACATCATTCCATTTTTATGTAAAGTACATCATTCCATTTTTATGTAAAGTACATCATTCCATTTTTATGTAAAATACATCATTCCATTTTTATGTAAAATACATCATTCCATTTTTATGTAAAATACATCATTATATTTTCACATCATGCCACTACCCTTGATTAATCATGCCACTTTAAATTTAATCTAACAAACGCTACAGAGCACATTGATTTTGCTTTGAATATTAAGTTCCAGGTTTATTGTCCTTTTCATCTCCGTCTTTCTTTGATTTTCTACTAAAGCTTCATGTTGTTACATCACGTAGGTGTGTAAAGTACTCGTAAAAAATATAGTATTTGTATATTTGTAACATAGTATCTCTGTACATTAGTATTGTAGCATAGTTTGAATCTGGATAGTGACATGATTTTTTTGTATTGAGATAATTTCTAAGTTTCCTTAATGCCTATTCTTTAAAAGTTCAAAAGTCATAATATTGTACATATACAATATTTTTGTATAGTCAGGAAGCTACTAGCTATATTTACTATGGACTGAAAGGTCTTTATATACTTCAGGCAGAAGAAGATTCATACTATGCAGTTCACTACGTTAGCAGAGAATATAGCCAGCAAAAATAGGAATATTTATACAGAATAATATTGCGTTCTCTCTTAGCGATAACAATAGATACACCCACATTTGGGTCATGGATACGTACATGTATATATTTCCGGACAATGTGACTTATTTTTCCATGTTTTCTTTCTATTTTCTTTCTCTTTCTTGATGCTAGAAATACTTCGAAGAAAAAAGTTATTACACGTGGTATCCAAGGATTATTCGTGATATAGTGGAATATATTGATATCATCATAGATATTACTACATAATATAGGTAGGCATATCACGATAAGTCTCCTATGTATTGATTAATTTCAGCTTCCTACCAAACCATGATACAAGAGATTTAATAAGAAAAAATAGGTTAAGAAACTTGGGAGTCAGGACAGGAGTTACTGAACTTAGTCTTCTAGGAATTGCTGAATGTAGTCGTTGACATTTCCCATTATACACTTTTTATATAAGTGTTTGACGATAATTAGTAAAGGTGTGAAGCAGCCACAAATATATTTATATATCAGAACCATACTACAGGATGATTCAAGCTTTTCTTTAGAGCTTAAGTATTTGTTGTCCACTAATATGAATCTACCATAGATTGTCTTAAATACTGTATAAAATGCATGTGCTCAAAATGTGTTTTAATAAAAATGCACGTCAAATCAGGACCAGTTAGTCCCTGAGCCTGGTGTTGTGTATGTATAAATTGTATAGTATACAGTATACATATCGATATTTATTAAGTTCCAAGGGAAAATGGTCCCAAGGGAAAAGTTCCAAAGGGAAACGATTCTATAGGGGAAAAATACCAAGGGTAGGCAATACGATATTTAGTGCAAAAATATTTCTCGTCAGGAAGTACTATACTTATTTATATGGAGCAAATGTTGAAAATTGTACTACATTTAGCTAGTATCTTTCAAAACAAATAAATAAATACCTGATAAATAAATACTCATCCAAGATCTGGCTATGAGATCTTATATTGTGGTACATAATAGAGATATATTTCTAAACAAAACCTCGATTACTCATTTGCTCTAATTGCTTTCCAGAATTGTGATAAGTGGAGACTTCCTGCAGAGCGCTGTGATCCCCAAGTCCGGGAGGCCGTTTAAATTTGATCGACAATTGCACCTGGAAGACCGCGAGGCTCTTCAAGTGTCTGATCATTATCCAGTAGAATTTGCTATAAGATTGAACGAGACTGTCGTGCCCGCATCAACCAGCGGAGGACTCTCCATTTCAGTATACTATAATGCTCCAATTTTCATTCCGAGTCAACTCTTCTATTTACTTTCAATTGGATTATCTCTCGTAGGGGTTCTCCCAGGCGTGCGGCCGAATCCTTTGTGGTAGAAATACTCATAAAATTATCTTTACATGCAAGAAAACTTAAACATTAAACTTTACACAAACACGTCATGCGACGATACGACACTAAAAGCATATTATTATTATTATTATAAATTATAAAGAAAATGTCCTGTCCTACAGAAACAAACGACACAGCAACTTTCTCCCTTATTTTACCTACAACCTACAGTTTAACTTGCAGAAGAAAAGGAATCCTACAAGTTAAAATGCTAATAGTCCTTGCATGGTCAAGAATAATAATATCTTACGACTCTACAGAGACTAATAATAAAACATATAGTAGAACCTTTACAGTTTCCTTAAGTATCTTATCGACCTAGTACGTGTTGTGTAGCCGAATGACCTTAAAATACATTCCCAACCACAATATACCTATTTAAATGTAGGCTTAGGAGTCAAAATCAAAGTCAAGCCAAAATGCAATGTTAAGGAATAAAGGAGCATCATTTTTTCTTTTTACTTACAAATACTACCGAAAACCTTGAATACCTTCTACAAATATTCATTAAGTAGTATTATTACCATTAGAATTACCATACGATATTACAACACAATGGAAATCTAACTAACCGTGTGCATTTCGAAATTATATTACACATTATCTATGAACATTAAATATATCGCGAATATTAAATACTACTATAATATAGAATTTATCTATGTACATGTACATATACATTTGATCTGATCTGACTAATACCATTATTAAATAGAATAACGCATAAAATATAAATGTCTCAACAACTATACAATTCCTAATATTATTTGTATTGTACGTAACAAATATTAAACAATATTATAATGTAAATAGACAACATTTGCATGACGTAGAAATTAAAATTAAAATGTTTAATGCAGATAGCTATAATACTAATAGGTACCTTTGCTATGCAATATGCAACCCCAGAATACAACAGTAAATATTTAGATAATGTCTATATTAGAATCTAGAAATAGAAAAATAGAGGACCACATGATTGTAGAACGTTCGGTGCTATCTTTACCTTAATAGAGACTTAAATATTATAATTATGTATGTATAAGTAAAATATGATAGACTTTACAGGATGTATTACTTAATTATAGTAAAGTAAATGTATAGATAGATCGGTAAAATGAGGCATTTAATGTAAATTAGTGAATATTGTAGATAGAAGTGCAAACTGCAAACAATGAGTTGGAGGAAGGTGAGGGAACTAAAGAGAACTAAATATATTACCAAAATATTAACCAAAATTAATGTTAGATCCTTCAGAACCAAATCATCTTGTATTCAGCTAAAGTTCATTGCTCCTCAGATACTGTATACAAAAATTGCCAACTATCAGTAAAAGAAATTATAATCTCGCCAACTCTCTCGTTGTAACTATAGAATTTATAGAATTAATCTAAAAATAACATAGTTAGTGAGCTAGGCAGTAATTTACTTCATCCTAGTTAACTACAATCAGCTATACATTATGTAGCATCAATAAATACTTAGAGGGTAGCAAAATACATAAAGGCTATAGGAGCTATAATAAATACCTAATAGAATAATAGAACCTTGATTCAAATATTGAAATTAAATTGTAGCTAAATGGGATTATTAGAAAAGTTAAACAGCACACCTGAATATCAGCAATATTTGCACATTTTGTATAGTAATTTCGTCTGTAGAACTTTATCAACATTGTAATTAGTAATTATTAGTAACTGAGTCTCCAGTCAAGCCAAGTCAGGCCTCGTTAACTTAATATTAGTGATGCTCATTTACCAAAGTGTTTGTTTTCTCTCATTTACCATTTATTTATTTATTATAGTTTATAGGTAGACGTACCCTACTAGTAAAATGTAGATAGACTTACCTAACCTAAATAATACCTGTCTTTATTTATAGAAAAGTAGTGTTAATATTTACTAAAGTCGTTAAACGTCCACATGATTTACGTTTTCTTCTACTTCCTGCATGTTTACTCAAACTAAGAAATAAAATCGTTTGGAAATAAATGACAAAAAATATCCAAAAAATCAATCCAAATCCAAATAAATCGTAATTATGAATAGAGGGTGGGTGGAAAACTTTCTGAAGTTAAAGCTAAACTAATTGTAGTAGGACGAATTAACGAAATGAAATGCCATTTTGACTACTTAAAGAAACAGCAACCAGTGAAAATAGCGAAAAGAGAACGGAAAGATAAATAAATGTAGGGCTAGTGGTTAGCGATGTAATAGAGTTTAATGTACTGCCTGTGGATGTGGAAGATCAGTTTTGTATTAAAGGTTAATTGCAATTGAATTGCAAAATATTAATACCTACCAAGATTATTATAAAATGTTTGTACTGTGTGTCCAAGTGAACCCATTGCATTGCTTAAAAAAGTTCCTATGTATTATTTCCTTAAATGGTTTGGATTTGGGATACTATAGAAAAAGTAGAATAATGTGAGTGAACTGTCTGTTTCAAATCAAATTGTGTAAAATACGTGTAATAATTTTATTTTTGCTTTTATTCCATGTAATAATAATGATTATCTATAGGTATATAATATGTATTTATGTAGTAGGCAGTCCAGTCCAGTGCTATGTATTATATTATAAATACATACATCATTTTAATTTTTAAAATATTTTTGTGCCAATTTGTAATTTGTAAACCAATACTCGTATAATATAATATGAATCTTAATGTTTAATTATGCTGCGCCTATGTACTTATTTAATTTAAAAAATACCGACACGGGATGAAATTAAATACTACGTACAGAGCCTACAATATTATATAAAGTTAAACAAACGCTCATTCCATTCGTTTTCTTGCTTTAAGTATATGCATAATGTGTATTTTAATATTTTAAATAATGTCACCGCTCAACAAAAGAATCGTATTTATTACCTATACAAATTGTACTCATTATCTTTACGAAAAGAAACTGTATTCCAGATATGTATGTGTAGCTTAATGATAATAATGTATCATTCACTTAATTGGGGCTTGCGTTGTTATTGAGCACAGGTATCTAAAGAAACCTAATTTGCCAGTATAATTACTATTCAGGTTTATTATTTAAGCATTTGTGTATATATATTCCGTTATAGTATGTAAACTACAATGCCTAAGTATGTAACCATCTGTACATATGTATTTGTGTATAACAACTGTCTTTGTTGTCTTGTATTCCTCGTTAAGTCTTTGCATGTCATTTATGTCAGTTAAAAATAATCCAATAAGAAGAAACAAATTACTGTATTTACAGAAAACTTTTATCTTTATTTGTTATTTAAAACTTAGACACATGCACCAAATATATAATGAAAGAGATACACAAGTAGATGCATAATACAAGATATGCATCTACTGATACACATTATTAGAAAAGATATGCAGGCAGATTTGCATAAATTATTATGCCAACAAATTGTAGCTGCACCACAATTTCTAGATATATTTCAGGTATACAGTACCCATTGCAATAGAGAGACGGTGGTCAGTGCCTGGAGATCTTGTATAGAGATTAGGATGACGGATACATGTTAATTAGATACACAATTTCATTACTAATATCACTCTTACATTGGGGCTTGTCAAATACGCTACTGAAGCTACATAATTGAACACAGAACTCACTATAATTGATTTGTGCAGTAAAACAAACACAATTCTCTTTGTTCACTCACTCTCACGCCAAAAATATAATTAAGTGCACACTAAAAGATACTGGGTCGGACACACTGAAACTTGGGCATCATTGTCATCTCCTAATAAATCTCATCATACGAAACAGGCCAATAAGGTTTAGTAATTATTTATATTTGCCATAAATTTCCATTATCTTACAAGCTAGTACTTTGATAATATATGATTCTATTATTCCTTTAACACTGATTGATTTTGAAATAATATATATAGCAGACTAAACTATAGTTTTATAATTATTATACAAGCAAGTATGAAACGAACCGATAAGCCCAGAACCTATTTCAACGTGTAAGACGAAAAAAATGTCCAAAGTCACATTTTTCACTAGATCTATTGATTTTCTTGTTTTTACAGGAGAGCTTAAGGTATGGAAACCATTAACCCGAAAAAGTTATTAGGATCGATTAATAAAACCAAACCCAAAACCATAGGAAACCAAATACCCCTAACTCATCCTGATGGTAATCAATGGTATGAACATCTTGATGATTGCACATTGGTAGGCTTTAGAAAATTAAATTTTCCTAAAAATCCGTTAGTACCCTCTGGAACCCAACATGATAAATCGGGCTATCTGGCTTCGGATGAACTAGAACAAACATTTCGGAAATCGGGTGTTGCTCCGAAAGTTCCTCAGTCTACACAAGAAAAAGCAGTTCCCAGAGAAGTCGGTAGACTGCCAAAGGTGAGGTCTGCCAAAATGAAGAAATGCGAAGCCAAGAAGGAGAGCAAGGCACAAAAGGAGGCAACCGGTGCTGCAGAATCACAAGTTAGGCCCATTCTCGTTAAAAATGGTCCCTGTGAACAAAATAAAGGCGGGCACAATAATCCAAAATATGTCAAAGGGAATAGGAAGCAGGTGCACTTTCCTGATGACATTTGTGTAGTTATGAACTATGCGATTAACAAAAAGACTGGCGGCAATAGATACGAGAAGGGTACAAATAATTTCGATGACTCCGCGTATATGGCTTCGGATGAACTAGAAGAAACATTCCGGGAATCGTGCGTCATTGCTCCAAACATTCCTCCTCCAGAGGTTCCTGCAGGGCCCAGCGGATCAGCTCCTTCCGCCCAAACTGGTGCAAAAATAGCTGCCACTGGAAAAACAGATGGATTACCAAAGTTGAGATTTGACAAAAACGGGACTTACAGAAAAGTAAGTTTTCCATTCCTATAATAAATATAATATGAGAAATATATATCCACTATTTTTGCTATTGCAAATAATAAAATAATAATAATATGCACATATTATTACTACTGCTCCAAAAGATTCCTGGGTCTTCCCGCGTGAAATTAGTTCCCAGCAGATTAGCGTCTACTTCTCAAGCTGGTATGCCCGATGTGCAATCAAGTTTAATGACCACCACTGGAGAAGCCAATGGATCGTCAAAGTTGAAATATGTCAAATCTGATTTAAGCAATGCTTTAGTGACGCGCAGAAATGTAAAATTTCCATTAATCATGATAATCATAAAAAATCTACATATACTATATAATTATTTATAATAGTGATAGTGATAATATATAAATATTATTATTGTTCCGCAGATATATCCAAAATGAGCTCTTATACAAGCTGGAATAGACGTGACGTAACCAGGTCTACTATATTTTAGTACAAACAAATATTCACAACATTTTAAAAGGGACCAACAGAGAAAAACCATTTTACATAATTGTAACTAGAGACTGAAAATTGAGAAATATCATTTTAATTATGTATCAAAGCTTAATTCCTTGCTCGTAGCCTACTTGCAATGTAATAACATTGCATAAGAAAGTATCAAAACAGGATCCAGTTAATCCTATTTTAGTTCAACGCAATATTTTAATTACTCTTTACTAAACTTTAAAATAACTGATGCTAGTCGCTACTTTAGTGTATAATGTGGAGTTTACTCAATTACCTTGCGATCGAATTAACTTTAATTGTTTGCTATTTATTACAAATAATGTCAATTAAAATTTTACTGAACTAGCACCTGCATGATGATGTGAACCTATGCAAATATTTGATTATTAGCATTATGTAGGTATTTTAAACTAATTAGGATGGATAAGAAATTTAGTCTTTTATTTACTTGTATACTATATCATTATACTAGAAGATGTAATTAATATGTAATTTTAATAAATGCTTCGTAATCTTGTATACGAAAGTTTGATTTCAAAACGTAAATAATAGTATGCACAATTATAGTGGTGTAAGTATTTATACGTGTAATTTTAAAATTTACTTGATCATTATGTGCCTTCGTTGATATTACTTATCCCGAAGATTATTAGTAGTTTGAAAAGTTTTACACTTGCAAATGTAAAGCCTATACTTAAAATAAATAGTAATGCAATTTCCTATTCTACGTCATATTTTGATGTTATCTAGTACATTTGTGATGTAATTGTAATATTTCGAAACGCGTCAATAATAATTTAATGTGATATTCGATTGAAGCTGTATTTAGGAAATTAGTTCAGGAAATCATTCCTATGTAAATATCCATTTTTATCATAAATAATAAATAATAAAGAACAAAATAAGTATAAAATGCATAAATATACATAGAGTCTACTACACTGAAAACCAGGTTGGAAATCATTTGATTATCATGGTAACATCTAATTATGCACAAAATTAAAATGTAACCCTTTGAATTCATCTTTCTAGTTCTAAAGTAATTCATTATGCATACAACGAATCATTAACAGATGCTCATTAAAATTTTCGAAATGCCAATAATTGATGAGAGAGTAGAGATTATTTTTACTGCGATTAATAAGAATATTGTTACAATATTACGTTACAGTAGATTTACAATGTTAAATTACTTATATAGGTACACGTAGTTTTATAGAATATAATAATTTGTTTACTATTTATAATGTTTATATAATAATGGTATTAATTAGCAGCAGGTTACGTTATACAATTGCAATTTACCATTCTACCTCATTACAATGCTTACCTATGCATATCAGTAGAGTACCTATATCTATATATTATTAATACGACTTATTCATCATCGCTTTTTCAAACTACAAACTAGAGGCACTAATAAACTATCTAATCCACATCTAAATAAGTAAGTGTTGTGTAAGTAATTAATCTAATAACCAGTTAATTCAAGTAGAGTATAGCAGTAGAGTAATAATATGGAGAATCATTGTTCATACAGTATCACACAGATTCACTTTTTTGCTTCACATAAGTATTTTACCTCTCGAATAGTGAATGAAAACTACGTAACAATATTATTAGCACTATTTACGTAGCGTAGCACTTCTTTCCTTTAATGTTTAACATTTTTACTTGTAGTATTAATTGTAAGTAATTAAGTAGTATATATATAAGTAAGTGTCCTTATTTAATTAAATATTTTGGCTAGCTTTTAGTAAGTACTTATTTATTATAGCATATCGTAATGCTTGTAAATATTCCTAACGCTTACTAATTATTAGTAGGTACAATTATATTTATTTATTAAGGTAAAAGGTAAACAGACTACAATTAATATGTATATATATGGTATGGTAGTACAATTAGTGGTAGTAGTAATAAATTAAGTAATTCCATTAAGCTACTCTTAACTTTTAAATATTTCGTATCGTATGCATTGCTTGCCCTTATTTAAGCCTTTTACGTTACAATTATACTTACGTTCACTTTTTAGTAGAGTACATACATTTTAGAATTAAGTTGTTGTAAATGTTAATCTTACAATACACCAACACCGATTTTAGTTGCATTTTGCTTCGCATTAAAATGGTTACAATGAATAATGAAGGGAGCAATCAATGGCACTGCAATATCCTCACTCGGATGTTATTTAAAACTGGATCAAGATAAAATTAGTGAAAATACTGTATACGCGTGCATAATAATAATTTACTATTTATGTATAATGGTAGCAACCATATAGGTAGAAATGGCTTGCCTATCTTTTACATCATTACAATATTACTTTCTATGGTTTTCTCAACGTACGTCAGTGTAATGCAATTAAAGTAGCCACAGAACGTTGTCCGATTTTAGTAAGGCTAATTATTACGCAATTAGAATTAGAATTAGTTCAATCTAATTGTCTTACAACATCACATCAGTATTTACCACGAAAACTGCAGACTATAGATACCTACGCACGCAAAAAGTGTATACTGAATATAATATCATATTTTGGTGGCCTTGCATTATACATGGTAACATATATAGGGTTTTAACAATACAATGGGAGGATGACACTTGGCTCTCTGCTCACGATATTAATTACGAGAGGGATGAGACAATTGAAAAGCAGAATCTCATGTGAGCTTACATGATCTCATTTCATCTGCCCAGTCCAGCGCTCTACTCTTCCTCCCTCCCATCATATCCAACTTCATCATCATCCTCAAATTCAGCTTTTACAAACCATTCTCTAGTATCATATCAGTTTCAGTTCCACTAATAACTATGTAATAAAATGAAACGAGTTGAAATAATGGATGTGAAAGAGAAAGTATAAGATGAGTTTCATTCTCGATACTTTCACTTTGTATGTAACGTATTAGAAAGATACATTACACTATTACGTACAAAAACAAGGAAACTGATGATCAAACTAGAGCAGATCAGATCAGAGAGCTGATGATGATTGCGAGTGAGAACCCAGAACCCATGTATTTACATATATCGTTCCTTTACAATGTAGAGCCACCCAAAATATAAATTAATACAATTTTAGATACAGTATAGTACACAAATAATATTTCCTGTCTTCCCAGTGAGGAATATATTATAATTAATTTGATTAGAACTCCTTCCGCTTGTTTAGTTATACAATTATAATATTGCATTGGCTTTCCTTATTAAACTTCTACATCATCATACACATTACACATTATCATGAATATTGTATAAAATGATGGTTCCAAGCAACATTAAAGCAAAAGCATACGGACGCTTATATAATTTATGTAAGGCTACGGATATTTCACATAGAAAATGTATTCAGACACAAATGACGAACAAACCTTACTTACTGTATATACAGTCATCACAATACTAATGATTATGTAACAGTAAGTTGGTTGTGGTCTGTATGTCTGCATACTAAAAGTATTATTTACTTATGTGGGCATATGATTCCATTTTACCCACTTACATAATATATTGCAATTATATACTAATAGGTACAAATATTTACTTATTACATGTGTATTGTAAATTGTAATTGTAATTGTATGTACGTCCAGTAAGTGATTGATTGTCTTCTTTGAGATTTATACAGTAAGTATTGTCATTGTTATCGTGGACGGATTGGATGCAAAAACAGTTTTCGGAGCTACCTACCTACTTTTATCGTCATTATGGGGATTTCTTCAGGATTTGAATAGGGAGCGTTTTTCATTCTTCCAAAGGGAGGTTGGGTAATATAAATGGGAAAAGGGGGAAGGTATGTATTGTAGGTAGGTAGGATCGTAGGCTTAATAATTGGTTCGTTTCGTATTTCTAAATACGCTTTTTAAAATTCAAAAATTCAAAGACAAGACAAGGTAGACTAGGAGAGGAGTGACTTGACTTGGCTTGGTTTTGGTTCGTTCACATTCACTAAATTATAATGTTAACGTGACGTTAGGTTACATTAACAACAGATAAGAATGACTTCCGGAAGGAAAGGACTTTGGATGGGAGGAATAACAAAATCAACTCTAAAACAAGACTCGAGGAATCTGTAACATACTTTGGCTCTTGGAAAATCTATAGGTAATAATAATACAACATTTATATACTACTATGCAGTATAGTAGGTATTTAATGGTATAAAGGTTTTCTCTCTTCATCCTTCTGTGTACTAATAATGGGGGTACCTAAGTTATTTAGTGTACTAATAGATCATCTCATTTTCGTTGGGAATTTTAATGTGTTTCTAGGTTTAGTAGAGAATTCACATTTACTTCGGGGTGCATATCCATTTCAGATTTCACTACAATTAGAATTCTAGGGATGATGATGATACAGTTTAAAATTACAGATTTGCGTACAGGTACTTAATATATTAATACATACTGATAGCTAAAGCTACTATACATATTCTTAGGTTGTTACTAGATATTATATGTATGTACTTATTATCCATGTACGTATACGTGTTTTGTATTTGATTGAAATTTTGTGGTTGCATAATATTGTTGTCGTTGTGTTGTATGTATTCCTGTAGTTTCTTCTAATAATTCACTTTGCCATTCCTCCGTTGTCGCTCGATTGGATGTTTTGAGAATTAGATTGGGTTACTAGGCAAGCTCCTTTAACTTTCGGTACATGCTTTGCACGTAGGTGAACACGCACTTCCAGTCCGGTCTCCTTCCCATGGCTACCATGTCTTCAGTATCCAACAAAGGATAAATCCCGGCTTTCTCACTGCAACCCAAAATCAAACCAAACCATCAGCATCATCTTGAATTACTTATTCACAATTTATTTCCCATTTTACTTCCATACAGGGAGGGGAATAATATTTGCCAGGGTTTCCAAAATGGCCTTATTTTTCCGAAAACAAAATATTTTGCAGAACGAAAGATGAATCATGAATCAATGAAATGAATCTGATAGGGGATTTTTCTGCCAAATATTAAAACATTAAGAGAAAATCACAAAACTCAACTTTCTCCTATTACTTTCATATGGCAGCTAGAAAATTCCCCAGTTTTTGGTTTTTCAGAAAAAACTCAAATATAAATGAAACCGGGTGTCCAAAATTTTCCGAAGAAAAATTTTCAAATGTTGTATATTATGTATCTCTACTTTCCTTACTTAATATTTTGCACATCCCTGTACGTATAATAAATATAAGCTAAGACTTGACTTATCCTCCCCTCCTTTATTATTATGTACAATGCATAGCAGTACACATTTCAATCCTGTATTATCATCCTAGTGAATGAATGTGACTCGACTTAACCTAAACCAAACCAGGATCCATGAATTTATTCACTATCCGAAATCGGGTCACAAAAATATAATATAGTGAAACCTTAGAATTTTGAATTCCTTTTTGAATACTAAATAATTGATATGTATATTCCAATGGGCTATATTTCCATTCAGGAATAGAAATAAATATATTCCATACATAATATGTAGGTCAGTCAGTTGCACTATATATCGTAATAATAGTAACAGTAACCTGATCTATATGTAACAGTACATGCAGCTACTTATATATTTATTGAATCCATGAATCCATGCATATGAGCATAATACTACGAACTGACACATTCTACAGCTTCTTAGCAATTATGATAAATCTCATGAGTTATAAAAAGAACGCTGTCCCGCTCTAGTTCCCATAAACAGAGGCTATTTGAATAAATAAACAAAAAATGGAGAGCGTTTAAAAAAGAATTATGCTTATAGCATTACGCTAATGTAACTTCCTTTCATTTCAATAATAATATAAATTACTTTCAGATGAATGTCATTGTATTTTATTTCTTTTGGATTCGTATCCTGTATGGAAAATTAAGTTAAAGTCTGGCTAGGTACTTCTGGACCATAAAATAACATAGCGCCCTTGACTTGACAATATTAGTCGAGACAGTCAGGAAATACTTACTCAGCCATGCGGAAAGCCAGGTCAAAGTTGTATCTTCGATTTTTTGCATCCAAAGAGTCATAGTCAAAAGCGTCCGGATAAAAATGATGAATCAGAGCACAGAAAGCGAGTCCGTCACTCCAGCTGCTGGAGAAGTTCTCTATTTTGATGTTCTAGAATTGGAAAATTATCAGATTATAATAAATTTAGTAATTCATCATCATCAACATACAAGTTACAGGCCAATCTTTCGTTACTGCATGTTCCGTTTCCAAAAATGCATACTTCTTACATACATCTTCTACACAAATACATCCATATAATATATTTAGATCAACCGGAAAATTGCAAAAAATATTCAACGGTGCAGTAACGAAATATTTGCAGACCTCTTAGTTTCACAGCAGCATATAAAATTAGAAGCATAACATAAATCAAACTATATTATTCATCACAGAATTACCAAAACTTTATATTTTATACACATTTCCGTATACAGTGACCTTAAATTAGTCAAAATAATAATTAGATCTATGTACACACTTATATTATTTATAGTAA
The DNA here is from genome assembly GCA_034694165.1 of Tomocerus mixtus. Taxonomy (NCBI): domain Eukaryota; kingdom Metazoa; phylum Arthropoda; class Collembola; order Entomobryomorpha; family Tomoceridae; genus Tomocerus; species Tomocerus mixtus. Next base: position 7,760 of record JAQFYC010001437.1, on the reverse strand, counting down.
ACACAATCCAAATTCCAAACCAATTTCTATTTTCATTATATATTAAACCACAAATTCATACATACATATCAGTAGTGAAAATGCAGTTGTATATTTTTACAATTTTTGAGTAACACACTTTCATTTTTTTTAATGTAAGTACAAATATTGCACCCTTTTAGGAACTGATGGTCAATATGCAGTTTAGAAAGCCATCAACAATACCTAGAGTTAGATAAGCGCATTGTAATTTTAAATAAGCACATGAATAGCAAAGCAATTACATAGCATTCAAGAGAAGCGCAAGTATTATTTATTTGCAAAAGCTTACATCAGAAGAAATTACATTTATTTCATGCTAAAGCGTACCTTCGCAATACACAAAGTAATAATTGATGAAGAATGTACATAAATGATGTAGCATTAATGATCTATTTGTAATAAAACTCACAGTAATAGACAGTAGCATCATCTACAGCTAATAAATAAATTGTAAAAAATAAAATAATAAACATACATACATTTTATAAATTAAAAGAGAACTACAAATGTATTATTGTATTTATATACACTGGTAAGTATTAAAGGTATATTTAACATGAGTATTATAATATTTATTTCTAGTGAGATAGAGAGAGCATTAAAATATTTTGCGAATACCGTGCTAGTGAATTAATGAAAGACAAGATTTAATCCGACTACAGAAACCTACCAAGTGTGTGAATGTATCAAGTATCATGTCAACCATAAAGAGCGTCAATAGTTTACAAAGATAAAGTTTGTAAGGAGAAAGGTTAAAAATAATTGAAGAGACAGATAATCGTAAGAAGAGTCCTGTTTAGTTATCAAAAATCAAAAACTGTATAGAAATGTTTACTTACAAAAATAAAAAACAAAAAATGGTTTAAATAAACGTGTATTGTAGGTAGCTGATGGTAATAAATAACCTGATAGTCCCGAGTCCGGCATTGGCACCAGTACAGGAGGATGTCTTTAGCACTAGTTGCACCTTGCTGCAATCCCTGATTCGTGAATTTGAATAGAGGAGCCCCTTTAGTGCCACTAGTTGGGCTGCACGAGTAAATTCACCCCAAAGACAATATCAAAAAAAATCATAAGCAAAAAATAAACCCCAACACAGTCATCATTCAGTATTTTTCATCCTCTTGTTTCTAAATTATCCCGTAGGTAAATATGTTTTTTGTTTTTGTGTTGGGTACAGGGGCTAGGTTGTGGGTGAACTACTATTGTACTTAATATAATGTTTCCGCCTTAAAGTATATATAACTATACCTTATTCATATTTCATCTCTAATTTTTACGAATTTACAGCAAAATGGTAGAATATAACATTCAATAGCAATAATTATGTTAATTAGCTTTTATTCCTTATCCACATTAACTATCATTTCAACAAATTATTAAACGGTCATGCTATTCTGCTTAATTTTCTATTAACTGTCTGTACAAATAAACAGATTCACATAATATTATAGCGTCAAAAGTCCTTTGGACAACCCCTGTATAGATTTAGTGGAAATAATAATCAAAGGGCACGACATAAACATTAAAATTTCACGAAAAGATTCGTGAACAATAATTAAAATATATCAAATCAAAATCTGTATGGTAAAATCTCAGTGTTTTGTCGTAGGATATTATGATTTCATTATCATGCACAAAAATGGTACCTACTAATACACATAAAATAAATGTTTTGTTTTCGTCGCTCCTGCTGATTGTGACTTGATTATGAGTCTAATTATTCTGTGCGTTGTGTTTTGTTTGTTTTCTGTTCTTTTCAATACACAGCATGACATCACATAAATAAAATTGCACATCATCGCACCCAAAATTTTGGACAGGCAAGACAGACAGGTGCTAACTGCTAATGCTAATTACAAGGGCAGGGCAACAAAGTGCTATGTTTATTATGCTATGGTGTATTGTAGTGTGCGTGGTAGGTAGGCTAGGCTAGGCAGTAGGCAGAAACCTCTCTGTGGCTAAATACAATAGTCACAGTCAGCTTAAAGGTTCTCATTGTCATGTTCAGGGTCAGCAGACAAGCCATACTTCTTTAACTTAACTTACATAATACATAATACATACATAGAATACATACACTAATATAATTCCATCACTCAAAATAAATGCATTTTTGGAGGAGAGGAATTATTTGGGCCAACGTGAAGCCATTGCACATAAGCCTATGCAAATTATACTATCATCATTTATTAGTTATACAGTAGTGTGTAGCTGTGTACCGACAAAAAATCCTTTTCAACTTAATTACTGCCTAGGCGGCTGAAATTACAATTACAATACACAAATTAGCGTATGCATAGCCGAGGCAAATGCATGTGCTAATTATTCATCCTAAAATAGCGTAGGACCTTCTATATGTACATATATATTATAATATAGCACCTACATAAATATAACCTTATATTTTTCATATATATTTGTAATAGTATCTCGATAATGCTATTCGCAGTTGTTTAGCTTAAGTACAAAAATAGAAAAAATGGAACTGCGTCGCTGTTTTCGAAAAACTAATTTGCTAATATAATATTGAGCGAAAGAAACACCAATAAATAGATTAGAGTTGCAATGAAAGACGATTACATATTAAATTGAAATATAATGCGACATTTAGAAGATGAGTATAGCGCAGTGAGAAATAGACAGTTTAGTCACTATAAGTAGTATTTGACTTGACTAGCTACCATTTTAGTAGTACATAGACACATTATAGATAATAGATAATAAATAATAAGTTTACCGAGTTACTGAATTCTAAAAATAAAACGAATCGATCCAATTACATTAGAAACATTAGATTATAAACGTTTGCCTATGTATTGTATAAATATAATGGGATTTTGTGTGTGGTATGATTATGCATGAGGGGTGTGCTAAGTGCTGGTACTGTTATGAATGTGGGTTTATTTTTTTTGTGTTGTATTTGGTAGAAATCGGTTGTTTTGATTGTTTCTAAGTATATTTAATGATGTCATGTCATAATGTCATATACTAACTTTGCTTGCTGATCCATTTGCTTGAATTTAGCAAACGGGGAGCCTCCCCCACTTTTACCACCACCAGCACTAGAAGAAGTAGCAGAAACGGAAGTTCTACTTTGAGAGACGGCAGTAGTGGTAGAAGATGATGAGGAGACGGAGGACGACGTCACCTTCGCCTGCTGCTGACCTGTAAAAGCACATCGCAAAAGCTTTCTCTAAATACATAAATAGTACGACCAGACCAGAGACCACCAACCACTAACTACGTTACTCCACTTTCAATTACGCTTATTCTACATTATTTTAATTGTCATACGATAAACTACGTCTATTAGGTACCAAAAAGCTTTGTAACTAAACTAACTACATAGTGTTCTACAAAATACAAAAGGTGAGGTACAGAAAGTAGTACATAAGGTACTACCTAGAAAATTAGAAATTTGATCACAAGTATAAAAACAACTTATTAGTTATGGTTATCGCTGTACGTGGCTACATTCTTGTTTACCTTACAATGCAAACAATACTTTATTTTTAGACAAAACTTTTACGAAGGTTGCTCTTTTACTATTTTTGCAAAAGAAAAAAATATGTATGCATATACAGATAAGAAAATTGTAAATGAATACTATTTCTGCAGTATAAAAAATGTGACCAGATTACGTTTCACAAAGAAATAGAAAAATAGTTTTACCTAATTACCACATAATAAATATAATGTGTAAGTATGGTCTACTACTGTAGGTAGTATAGATACTATAGAATTACAATTATAAATGTACTAAGACACTATATGTAATTACTATTAAGAAAGGTGTAGAAAGAAATAGTATTTTATCGGAAGCAAAGAGAGCACAGCCAAATTGTAATGCAATAGCTACTTCTAATGGCAAACGGCACACAAACAATACACTAGAATAACACATTAGCACATACCATCAACGTCACAAAACGCAACAAGAAGATACAAATACTTACATTACACACAAGCAAAAGAGAGATACTATAATAGTTCCTTAGTTGAGGGAAACACAGATCTTAATTACTTGTAAGCCTTTAGTGAAATTGCTCTTTGTGTTCCCAATTCAGTTATTTATGTACTTTGGTACTTTTCAGATGGGACTGAGACGGAAAATGAGATTGTGGTCTTTAAAACTAAAGTTGTGCAGTATAAAGTAGTGTAGGTAGCATATACGTAAGATTTTGGCCCAGAGCATGTACAGTACAGTGTTAATTAATATACACTCTACATTACATCGTATGGTACTCAACGGCATACTTACATTACATATTATTTTGTACAAAAGCCTTTTCTCTTCCTTCACTTTCTAGTCTCCAAATCCTTTTCTGTAGAAAATGTAGATGCAATACAAATACAATCTATTTTTGTGTTTCTTTTCTATTCCTCTTCCCTCTATATACATAACTAACAAAATTCCAAATAGAAATGCACCATATTATACATCTTTCATCTACAATCCCATTAAAATTTAGAAAATAACTACATAGCACTCATGAATCACGTCACCTCAATAAAATATTTGTCTATTTTCACAAACTACTACTACAGATAGATACCTCAATGTCCAACATTCATAGTTCTTTGCTCCAACAATTGAAATTACTTAACTAAGTTTCTATAATTGCTGGAGAAGCATAAAATTTAAAAGATATTATAACTAAATACCAAATTCATGACAGCTACAATATAATATTTGTTGAGAAAGGATACTATTGAGAATGTTCTAGAGTTCTAGCATTACATACAATTGTAAGTAATGTAATGTTATCCCAGTCTCGTCACAGATTGAGGTAAGGAATTGTGCTTTCTCAAACGCAAAATAAAGTGAAAGCTTCTACGGGTGAAAGCAATATCCCCCAAAGTGAGTACTCTACTACTAAAGATAGAGTAAATTGTAATATTTGGGTAACAGAGATTGTACCGTGCTAAACAAACACAAATCGTTCACTAAGTTTACATCAAAGTCAGGTTGTTCTCTGTAAGTACTATGTAGGTTGAAATAGTACACAAATCTTTATAAGTTAAGTGTGCATTCATGTATCATGTTGACACGCACTAAGGAATCAGGGATACTTGTACTCTACTTTCTATTTGCCAGGTCAATCAGTCTTTCTCAACACCCCTCTCTTGAACCTTCGGTTTATTTTATGTATATTCAAATATTAATTCTAAAATTGTTTCCCTCTTGATTAAAATAAGTATTTGATTTTTCTATACGTTATTAGCTATATACAGTACTACAGATATTTGATGAAATCTTTGGGGAAGTCGTTTTTATAAGGTTCCAGAGAAGGGTCTTGTGAATAACTGCTTTCTAGTAATGGTGAGTACGAGGAAATGGATTTTTAGAGTGATACGATAAAAAATAGGGGAAAATACTAAACTAGTATAAAATAAATGTGTTTTGATTGAACTCAAGGCAAGAATTGATTAAGAGTTGTGTAAGAGTAATAAAAATGACCAACTTCTGCCACTGAAGTGGTTGGTTGTCTTATATTGACTTGTTTTATTGGAGAAAGAAGAGGGTCATGTCCTCATGTCATGAGTGAGTGAGTGCTGCCCTGTCTTCAATGCCCCTTCCTGTTTCTGTAGCCATGTCTGTCACTTGGGCTACTACAGAGACAGAGATGTGATGTGAGTTGATATTGATATTGATGTGATGGGTGGGAGAGTAACAGTGAACAGTGAAAGTGCACTTCCACAATAAAAGTCCAATAGACAGTACATTCTCATACAATATAGAAGAAGTGCAAAGTCTAGAGAAAATAGATAAGAAACAGAGAAAGAGTGAAAAAAGTCAAGTCAACTCAAGTAAAGGAAGATTCGAACCATATCATGGCCATACCATAACAACATAACATAACATAACATAACAGACAGTCTTCTAGTCAACAAGAGATCAGATTAAAAGGAAACACAATAAAACCAAGGAGAATTATTTACTTATAGTACATAATGTATGGAACGAGAGAGAAAAAGAGTACAAATAGAGATCAGAGAGAGAGAGAGAGAGATTCACTCTAGTAAAAGAGTAAAAGTAGAACTAGAAGTAGAGATACAACTCGCTTTATTTATTTTATATTGGATGACTTACATTGGACTGTCTGGGAGGCAGACATTGATACTGATACTGATACAACAGCCTCTGCGCTCTTTATAGTAGCTTTTGAGTCCACTGCAAGAAACAACAGAAACAGTTTCCGTTTAAACTCATCCACATTCACTCAAGTCAGCTCAACCAACCTCAACCTATACCTCATCTCAGTTTTCTCTGTCAAGTCACCCACCAAACAATCTCAGCTCAGACAACTATCTTCTCTATACATATTTATGTAATCGTAACCCACCGTACAAGGAGTAACATTCCCATTGTACTGATAGTAGGACAATGGAAACATTCGCAAGATTATTTCACACAAAATAACTTCAAAAATTACCCAACCTCTTTTTATGTGTCTCTTATTCGCGAATTTGGTTATTCCCACTAAACAATAAGTATTTGTGAATGTTTTCCCTTTATATGGATGTTGTAGTCATCATGGAGGTTTCCTAATTCCTACATAATGGAGAAAATTTTCTTCTTTCTATATTTCTGTCTCTATTCTTAATATTTCTAATGCCATAATATATACTAACTGATAAGGCTTTTGACACTGCAATATATTTTTCTTATATTATGTAGTATGTATAATACAAACAATGAGCATATTTTCACTTAGACTCTGTACGGTACAAAGTAATTAATTGTTACAGATACATAAAATAAAAAATAGCGTAATAAAGCTTAAAAATTCGTAAATAAATAAATAATATAATTGGACCATGCTGTATTTATTTGTATGTAAATGTGGTTCAGTTTAGCATAAGCAATTTTGGAAGCTAATTATTTGTATAGAAAATAATCGAGATTTTGCCTAAATATTGCATAGCGACTTAGGTAATTTATGTTCTTTGTAAAATTGTTGTGTACATCTTTGACCCCTGAGTATGTGAAGACACAAAGACAAATAATATTCACGTGCTTAAAATACCAGTAAATAAAATAACATCTTAACAACTGTAAAGAGCCAACTGAAACAATAATGACAAACGGAGCGACACAAAGTACCAATACGAACTTAATAATTTGCATAGATTAGATTACACGACGATTTAAGTACACTACGCATTAGAGTTTGCAGATTCTTGATCAGAAGCAAAGGACATGCCTTAGTCTTAACATTAAAATATACTGGCCACTCTTCAGTCACAAATATAAAGCCGATGAAACTCAAATTTCAAATTTCAGTCCAGACCAAGGGCAACTTTAGCGAACACAACGCAACGAAAGGTAAATAATAACAGCAGCAGGTACAATTATGTAATCAAGTCCAAATGAGAGTTGAATTAAATTAAATTGGCAGACGGACAAATAAATGGCACTCAATTGGACACAAATAATTAAACCATTTGAACGGAGACTCCACGACAATGAAAATATTTCGACAAAATGACAACGCAACAAAATTTCGAATTATTTGCGGGCAGAAAGAGCAACTGATTAAAAATGAATGTAGTAAACTGCAGAGCTTGCATTCAAACAAAAGTATAACAATTAAAAAACGACGAAAATAAAAAAGGACAATCAAATGAATTTAATCGGTGAGACATAAAAAATTCAAAACGATGTGCGATTAGAGGAAAAGAAACTTTGTTTCACTCTAACGTCAACTGTAAGCCATTCAAATGGAATAATA